>CM069311.1:36514088-36679088 GCA_035609425.1 Epinephelus awoara
GATTTGAGTTGGATTTTACAACATTTTTATGAAACAATTATCACTCACTCCAAGCACAAAATAAGGCTGCTGGATTTAATTTCAATGATAACGTGGATCTAAGGTGGACATAGTGTGTAAATTTGTGTGAGACATCAATAAAAATCTGACTCCTCTTCTCCACCTTGCCATCTGCGTTGCCACTTCCCAGTGTCTTCAAAATGTGCGCACGCATGACTCAAGGTGCGTTCACACCAAACGCGAATTCGCGTGTCAAGATTACATACAAAGTCTATGCAAAGATGCGATTAGACGCGAATTCGCGCCGGGCGGCGCGATGGACGCGTTTAGTGCGGCGCGATGGACGCGTTTAGCGCGGCGCGATGGACGCGATAGACGCGGCGCGATAGATGCGAAATTAGCGTCCAACGCCTCATCGCTCGAGTTGAAAATATTGAACTTTTGAGGCGAATTCGCGTGAGTCATAGCCGCGAAAGCCAATCAGCGTTGAGATTCTCCCGACGTCATGGTTGACATCCAGTTGTTGACACAACAATAAACTGCTACTCACCGGAGACAGATGGACAGACACTCCGCAGCTGAAATGTAGCGCCTGTAGCTGGTGTCCTGCCGGGAGATCCTGGCACCAGCCCTCGCCAACAGGTCCTCAAACTGGTCCCCAGTCAGCCCAAAGTACCGCTGAAAGCGGCTATCATCCAGACGGCGTTCCTGGAGGAGGTGGTGAAACTCACCGAGTTGGATGTGCTTCTGCGGGATCGGGTGAACCCAAAAACGACGGCGTTTGGCCCTCCGACGCATTCGGGACTTCCAGAGCAGGTACAAAACGGCGATAGTGGTTATCTCTGCCACGGTCGTCAGTGGCTACCCGGAGCTATATGATACTACGTGTCTACTCTACAGAGACCGCAACAAAAAGGAGCAGGCTTGGGTGAAAGACGCCGAGGAAACTGGTCTACTTGGTAAGTTCTGTAAATATGTGTCTGTAATTAGTTTGCAGAATGGTTGTACTATGAACGTTAGCACTAGCTTAGCTCCAGTTAGCACAGCCACCGGCTTCCCCGCTACTCGCGCGAATGACTCGAATTGACAAAATGGTCAGGCGTCGAAACTCGGGCGTTACGGGCGGCGTGTTACTCGCGTTACGCGCGAGTAATTCGCTTAATTCGCGTTTGGTGTGAACGCAACGCACAGTCAGAGTTTGCTTACAGGTGCGCACATTCTCCCGCCAAGTTTATTTTTATAAATCACAACCTTTGCGTGGTAAGTGGCGTACGCCACTTTCAAGCCCCGTTTTGTGCATAAGCAAGCTTCATAAATGAGGCCCCTGAACTCAAAGATCTAAAATATTTTCTATATACACAAAAAAACACTTCCCACAAATATTGTTCACAAATCTGTCTAAATCTGTGTTAGTGAGCACTTCTCCTTTGCCGAGATAATCCATCCCACCTCACAGGTGTGGCATATCAAAATGCTGATTAGACGGCATGAATATTGCACAGGTGTGCCTTAGGCTGGCTACAATAAAAGGACACTCTGAAATGTGCCGTTTTGCTTTATTGGGGGGGATCTGGGGGGGTCAGAAAACCATTCAGTATCTGGTGTGACCACCATTTGCCTCACGCAGTGCAACACATCTCCTTCGCATAGAGTTGATCAGGTAGTTGATTGTGGCCTGTGGAATGTTGGTCCACTCCTCTTTAATGGCTGTGTGAAGTTGCTGGATATTGGCAGGAACTGGAACACGCTGACGTATACGCTGATCCAGAGCATCCCAAACATGCTCAATGAGTGACATGTTCGGTGAGTATGCTGGCCATGCAAGAACTGGGATTTTTTCAGCTTCCAGGAATTGTGTACAGATCCTTGCAACATGGGGCCGTGCATTATCATGCTGCAACATGAGGTGATGGTTGTGGATGAATAGCACAACAATGGGCCTCAGGATCTCGTCACGGTATCTCTGTGCATTCAAAATGCCATCAATTAAATGCACCTGTGTTCGTTGTCCATAACATACGCCTGCCCATACCATAATTCCACCGCCACCATGGGCCACTCGATCCACAACGTTGACATAAGCAAACTGCTCACCCACACGACGCCACACACGCTGTCTGCCATCTGCCTTGAACAGTGAAAACCGGGATTCATCCGTGAAGAGAACACCTCTCCAATGTGCCAGACGCCATCGAATGTGAGCATTTGCCCACTCAAGTTGGTTATGACGACGAACTGCAGTCAGGTCGAGAACCCGATGAGGACGACGAGTACGCAGATGAGCTTCCCTGAGATGGTTTCTGACAGTTTGTGCAGAAATTCTTTGGTTATGCAAAGCGATTGTTGCAGCAGCTGTCCGGGTGGCTGGTCTCAGACGATCTTGGAGGTGAACATGCTGGATGTGGAGGTCCTGGGCTGGTGTGGTTACACTTGGTCTGCGGTTGTGAGGCCGGTTGGATGTACTGCCAAATTGTCTGAAAAGCCTTTGGAAACGGCTTATGGTAGAGAAATGAACATTCAATTGATGGGCAACAGCTCTGGTGGACATTCCTGCAGTCAGCATGCCAATTGCACGCTCCCTCAAAACTTGCGACATCTGTGGCATTGTGCTGTGTGATAAAACTGAACATTTTAGAGTGGCCTTTTATTGTGGCCAGCCTAAAGCACACCTGTGCAATAATCATGCTGTCTGATCAGCATCTTGATATGCCACACCTGTGAGGTGGGATGGATTATCTCGGAAAAGGAGAAGTGCTCACTAACACAGATTTGTGAACAATATTTGTGGGAAATGGTCTTTTGTGGGTATAGAAAATGTTTTAGATCTTTGAGTTCAGCTCATGAGAAATGGGAGCAAAAACAAAAGTGTTGCGTTTATATTTTTGTTCAGTGTAGAAGTCCCTCTGGCCAAGGATGAATTGTCTATGTGGATTTCATCATTACAGATGTTGCTATGTAGCCATGTTTCCGAAAGTGTGATTATAGATGGTCTCATGGGGGGAGGTCAAAGTCACCCTCGGGGTGTTCCGGCTCTGCCAGTCTGGCAGCCTTCACTGCCCGGGGCATGTAGCTGCAGTTCATACAAGGATTTTCAGAGAGTGCCTCCTTCAGGTGCTCCGGTCCAAGACACATAGAGCAGAGATCATGGCCATCATCTGGCTGCAGAAGAGCCCCACAGCAAGTGCAGTAATGTGGGTTATCCATCATGGTGGCACTGGGGGAACACTGCCACACCGGCTAATGCGCACCTGTCCAAGCTGCAGATAACCAGAGCGCGAAAACTGCAGTTAGCTGGAGTACAGAAACCGTAAGCTGGAGGGAAGGAGTGCGTATGCTGCCTATACCAGCAGAGGCGAAATCCCAAGAGAGTATATGCTGGGAACAAGGAGCACTAACTCTAGCTTTCACCATCAAAGGCTTGTCAAAAGGCAAAAGCACTACTTGCAAAAATCAATACAGTTACCCATAGCACAGACACTAGTTCTAACCAAAGAACAAAACAATGCTTCCCTCCAACAGTGTCATCTTATCCACTAAAAAGAAAAACAGAGAACTAATCAGAGCCCCGACGCTCTAGGTAACAAAATGAAACCATATGCTGGGGGAAGGCAGCGTGCACGCAGCCTTCACCAACGGAGGTTGATTATCAACAAACTCAAAATAAACTTAAGTGCGGATGCTACCTTTAAATAAACAACAGGCTATACACGCTGGCAACTGGAGAGCACTAACGCAACCCTCCAGCAGAAAAAACTCCCGAAACAGAGAATATTAACTCAGAGTAAAGTAGTAGGAGAGTAAATCAAGTGCAAGGAAGATGTTGCGCAAACGCAACTTTCACCGTCAAGTCTTTAACAAAGTAATATAACATTAGTTTGCAAACAACTTAGGAATTACATACCTTCTCCAGAGAGGGAAATGAAACACTGCCTTACCAGCAAAAGGACGCACCAGGTCCACACTGAATCAAACGTAGTTACACTCCTTTCAAGGGAAAGAATGCCGTCACAGTTCCTGGAGGGCGAATGTCCGCTGCTCCGACCAAAAATGGCCACGGAACTACTATCGACGGGATTTAAGTTTGAAATGCAGTTGCAATGCTTCCAAAAGCAACCTGCTTGCGAGAAGATGAAAGGAAATTATCCTCTGATGTCATCGGAAGATATAGTCTCTTTCGGGTCATCCAGGGGTCACGGGGGACATTGTTGGTATACATACTCGAACTGCGCATGCGCGAAGGGGAATATTCAGTGCTTAAATCACTGCTTCTGGCGGTCAGCAGGGATGAAATAGAACCTGGAAATTGACATGCAAAACTGGTAGAGCTGAAAAGCTGAATTGCATTACCCAAAAAAGTTTAGAGCTGAAAGACATTTCTTGAAAAGCAAGACGCTAAACTGTAACACTGTCAAAGGTGGAATTTAAAATTAACTCACTAAAAGGCTAAATAAAGAAATGCTTTGTATGTATAAAGCATAAAATGTTGAAAAAGATTAATTTAAGTGTTCCTGGTTCGATCCCAGGAGGGAGGGAGCCCTTCTGTGCAGAGTTTGCATGTTCTTCCCGTGTCAGCGTGGGTTTTCTCCGGGTACTCCGGCTTCCTCCCACAGTCCAAAGACATGCAGGTTGGGGTTAGGTTAATAAGTGACTCTAAATTCATCATAGGTGTTAATGTGTCTCTGTGTTAGCCCTGCGGTAGACCGGGCGACCTGTCCAGGGTGTACTGTGAAGGAAATTCTCCTCTCTGAAGAAGTGACAGGCTCGATGAAAGGAATCAAGTCTCTTTAATACATGCAGCATGGAGAGAGGACCCAAGTGTTCTCTGACAACAGATTTGTATACCAAAGCAAAGCTCTGACTCGAGGTTGCACCCACCAGCTGCACTCATAAAAGAGATTGCCCCCTGTAATAAAAGGTTTAGCAATACAAGAAACTTCCCCCTACCAAATGAAAGGTTAATGACCTCAAGATGTAGAGAATTGCCCCCGAATACAGATACTTGAATAATTCCCACAGTACCCTGCCTTTCACCCAATGTCAGCTGGGGCAGGCTCCAGCCCACCCGCAACCCTCAAAAGGATAAGCGGTTACGGAAATGAATGACTGAATGAAAGTCCTTAAAGAGCGTCTTTAGTCTGAAATTCTAGTACTCTAAATACTTCTGTCACAAAGTAGAGTAGATTGAAGATTTTTCAAAACCTTGCAAGTACAGGTTAAAAAAAAAGTTTTAATTTGATCATAACCATAATCATTTAGGGCTTTTGTTTGAAAATTCAGCTTTGTCTGGGCCCCCCAGTAAACTAATATCACCATTTTGGGAGTCTTATTTTGAAAATCCAGCCTTGTCCAGGGTCCCCCAGTAAAAACCATCCGTGTGCTTTTATTTGGAAAATTAGTGATTAAACACACACAGTCTACAGTCACTGACATTAGTTGGGATCTCCATACTTGAATTACAAATCCAGAGGAGGAAAAGTTTCTTTCATTGGCTGCGCTTGATGGTGGGATGGCGAAAACATTCAATCACTGCCAGATTAGGAGACATTTTAGCATGCTCCTTCCACCACCATCTAGTCTCCAAAGGATCCTTCTTGGGTGTCTTGAACTCCATGTAGGCTGCCACCTCATCCTCGGGCTGCAAAGTTTCATGGCTGGAGTCCTCCACGTCAGTGACCAATGTGACCACAGGGTCAAAGGTTACACTTGTGTCACTGACTTTCAAAATAAAAGGAACTGCAGCTTGATCACATTTATATGTCAAAATATTACGTAAATGCTGCATATCATTTTCATTTGTTTTATTCTGAAAAATAAAAACTATATGTTTGTCCTCACCTGCTGCCCGTGCGCTTGGAGTTAATTTTTACCATTCAGTTTTGCTACTGATGTTGTTGATGATGTCATCATTATGTGTCTTCGCAGGCCCTGTCCCGGGTCACACCCAGCGGCCTCCAGTCTGCAGCTCCACGGTGAAACGCTTCCCTCCACCTGTGTACCATGGAGGCCTCAACATGCACACACACACACACACACACACACACACACACACACACACACACACACAAATATATATAAAGGACACAGAGGACTCCAAATCAATGCACCAGAGTCTAGCTGTGCTTTTTTTCACTTAACACACGTGTGTGTGTGTGTGTGTGTGTGTGTGTGTGTGTGTGTGTGTGTGTGTGTGTGTGTGTGAGAAAGAGTGAGTGAGTGAGAGATGGGTGGGTTCAGTACTGTTTCGTAGCAGCCACCCCCTGCCTCCTTACTGTTGATAAAGCCATGAATTCACTTTTTTTTTCTTTTTTTTTTTTTTTGTAAACTGGTCTTACTTATTTTAGTTCTTAAGCGTTAAAGCTTCTCTGACACCAGCACCGCTGATCAGACTTCACAGGGGTTTGAAACTGGAGAATGACAAGTCTGTTAGCTGTTGAAAATAGTGTGTGGGACATTTCTAATTATGAAAGCAGGAAGACATGATCCATCATAGCTGTGTTAAAGACTATAAATCCCACAAGTCAACTTCTTTTTTTCTTTTTCGGTGTTTGACGTTTAAATGTAAAGGTAGGACAACCCCTTTGTTTCTAAAATGGGACAAAGGGTCTTTTAATGTTCTATTTTCAAATGTTTTTGTCCTCCTCAGGTGTGTTAGAACCAGAATGATGTAGTTTATCTAAAAACATGCAGCACATTGTCTTTCTGTCTTCAGGTTTTGACTGCAGTGTGCTGCTTGGGGAAAGCTGTGAATGGAACAATCTGTCCACATTGAATTAATTGGGGTGCATAGTGATGTGGTTTTGTGTTTGTTTGTATGGTTCTGTCTTGGGGTTCTACAAGCTCAAATGGGTGGGATGAACATGTTGAGGGGCATTTTCTTGTAGGTTTTAACTCCTTTGCCTCCTAACCTCACTGTAGGAAACCTAACCCTCTGCCTCCATTTAGCTTTTTTCTAATGACACCTCTGGCCATTTTGTAACTAGACCTTGACAAATACTCATTGTCTGTTATTGATGGACTTTGACCAGAATTTCAGGGATTTAAAACCTGCCTATCTGGGTGTGCATGTTCAATACTAGATCAGTAGATGTCACTAAAATTGACCTCACATGCTTACATGATGTCTTTTCCAGTGCATTAATGATTGCTGCAGTTTAGTTTACAGTTTCAGTCAGCAAGCCTAGCGCAAACAATGAGCAAATTCATGACAGAGGCATAACGGTGGATACTTTACGTCCATTTTTGGGATTTTTCTTGGAAAAAGCCTCCTGAGAAGCAAAACAAACAACTTTATAGTGATACTGGTGGGAATCAGGCAACTTCCCAATCCATTACTTGTAGCCCAACATCGCAATCTCTCAGTTCAAATGATTTAATATTGATAACACAAGATTTAGTTACATGGTTGCACAGTGCACAAATAAACTGTGATCTGAATTGAAGCCAGTAAGTTTAGATGAGGTGTCCTTGACTTGTGGCAAAAATGAAGGACAGAACTGTCAACTCATTACACTATGTTTCCATCTTCAGTCTGACATTGCATCCACTCTGATTTCCATGGGGGAGGGGGATTTGACTTTCACCAACCAATCACTAGAGACCAACCTATCTGTTTGAGTGTAACATCATTTTAACATGCCAACATACTGGCTTTGCTGGGGTTTCAAGAGTGAAAGTGGAGCAACATAGTGGGCAGTATTGAGAAGACATGTTGTTTAGAGCAGCCTGGATAGCAGCCTTTGTTATATTCCTCATTGGTTCTGGCACACTGCTTGACAACAGCTCGTCAATGATTTTGCTCCCCATGCGGCAATAATTTGATTTTTTATTATTTTAACTGGGAATCCGCTGTTTTATGTCCCAATGCCAGATGAAATGAGTCAACTCGAACTCGATGGATTGGGCAGATTGACCAAGTAAGGCAGAATGTCTTCTGTAGCCTGTGAAAGCTAATGTAGGATCCAGGCTTTGTGGAGAATGACCCACTCAAGGGTGAGCTGATACCGTAGCCCTTGTTGCCTACATTTTGACCATTTTTCTTTTGATCTCTTTTTTGCAGGTCCCACACTGATTAGCTAGAGTGCATCTAATGCCACTGTACAGACATTTAATCTGTCATTAAATTTGAAAACAGATGGCATCCATGGAGCACAGCAGGGTCAATTATATAATGAACTGAAGCAATCTAAGGCTTAATGTAACCAGTATAGTTCAGTTCAACTGCAACCAGGCCCAAGATTGATCTTTCTGACCAGCTTGGGACCTCCCCATATCACACAAGGTCACACAAGCAATGTGACAGTCCAGGGATAAAAAAATGGACTGGAGTGATCTAATATCAGGCTAAATGGAAGTGTGGACGTTTTGGAGAGCTATTGAGTGTTGTCTTATGAAAGGAAGTCCCAAGTGTGTCCCAGCTAAGTCTAAGCTGAGTCTCATCTGTGTCCCAGGCATGTCTCATCTGTGTCACAGGTTCGTCCCACCTGAGTCCCCACCTTAGTGGAGCTGCGAGCCTGGTGGCTCTTTCTGGTGACACGTGTCTTCCATCTTAGCAGTCTGACCAATAATACCTGCAGCAATTGAAATAGAAAATCCTTGATGTGGTTGAAAAGTATTTTAGGCCATTTAGCTGAATTGGAGAGGGGGGAAGGGGATGTAGTGGTAATTGTCCTTGTTTGCTCTGTTGTGTATAGGATGTGTTTACTCTGTACCATGTCCACATGAGCCACTATTTGATAGTAATGGTGTGAAGAGGGACTGGGAATTCCTTCACAATAGTTTTTTGCTTTTGTTGTTTTGTTTTTTTTTGGTCATAAGTGTACTTCACCAGTGGGCTTGAAAAACAAACAAAAAAGGGATGGATTAACTTGTTTGTCTTGCTTCTGATGGCTATGATAGATGCAAATACACTTTACAGGGGAGTACAGTTTTTTCAGTTTGTTATGTCTGCTTCTCAGTTATTTCTTATTTTGTCATCTCCCGTTCAATTTTGCTTTTAACTATGCATTGAATATGGTTAATCATATCCAACAATGCATCTCTTAGTATGGATTCATGGGAAATCTTTCTTTCCACTCCCACCTTATGACTTTTGCTCCTCATTGTAATGCTACTGTATGTGTGTATTTTAAAAATGTAAATAAATTAATAAATACTTGTATTAGTTGCTTTTTACTGATTGGGCTGGCTGAAATTAAAAGTTAAGAAAATGACATATTTGAGGTGGGTTTGTTTATTTTTTGAACACTCACCCTTCAAATTATTACAAACCATCGTCAGGGGACCATACTTATCCATGCTAGAATTCATTGTCTGGACACATGAACTACATAACTTGTCTTTGTGAATGGGGATTATAAAAGGGACTTGAATCTGCAGGTGTTAAAGGTATACTATGCAGGATTGTCACTTACTGTGTTGGTAAACACACTCGCCAGTGAAAAGTAATGTAAAAGCCAGCCCCAGATTCACTCTAATTCGACGTTTTGCCTTGCTGTATTTCTGCTTTTTTGTCGCTGTGCGTCTCTTGGATGCGTTCTGCTCAAAGTCTGGCACCTTGATTTTCATAATTCCCCGACCTTGCCTAAGCTCTTTGGGAGTACACACCCATAAACAACTCAAACACAAAGTCAGGAAATAAGAAAGGCAGACAAATCCATCACCACTCTCTCAGAGTAGGTTGCAAGTGATGATTGAGAGGAATTACTTCTGTATGAGTATGCACATTGTTTTTATGCCTTTGCGCTGGCGATAACTGTGGCCGGAGGCATTGTTTTCGGGATGTCTGTACGTACATCTTGTCCGTTCCATTCTAATGAACGCCTTACAGGGAATTTATTCAAATTTGGCACAAATGTCCATGTCTGACTCAACAATTAACTGATTAGATTTTGGTGGTCAAAGGTCAACCTTACTATGACCGAGCATCCGTCTCATTCTCCTGAAAGCGATATTTCAAGAAGGCATTCGGGAATATATTAAAATTTGGTGCAGACATCCACTTACACTCTAAAATGAACTTATTAGAATTTGAGGGGCAAAAGTCACAGACTTCACAAAACGTGAGCCAGTACTCAAGAATTATGCTAATTATGACATTTAATACAAACGTCTAATAAGATAAAAAATTATGAAGTGCTGACAACTTATATCCAAAAGGTCAAAGGTCAACTTCACTGTGACATCATGTTATGCAAAAACACTTTTCCGACTATTACTCAACGTCCTCTCTCAGGAACAAAAGGGGAGACGCTTGGTCAGGCTCAACTTATCCGTGATCCAGTTGCACAAAAGCGGGATAGTGAAAAGCGGGATATGTTGTGACATAAGTTACCATGGAGATTTAGTCTGTGGAGCTAGCCAGCTCCAGACCAGGCTAAGTTCCAGGATCTATTTAATCTCATCCCTTATCTCAGTCCGCAGTCACCACAAACGGAAACCAATAGTTATTCCACTGCCCACTGCACATTGTTATCACATTCAACCAGACCCACTGTCATTAAACATTTGTGATCATTAATTGCAATCATTTCAGATAAATGATGATTTTAGATGATTTTGCAATCATTAGATAATTTACACTTTCCCATAGACTATATATATATAAAATACACATCCATATAAATAACATGATGTTCCTTGATTGAATAAGGATAAATCAAAGCAAGTAAACCATCAGCTCCTTTCAAAACTGAAGTCACACAGTGGCTCTACAAGATAGAAAGCACGGAATCAAAGCATATTATACAACACAAGAATAAATACACATTCAAAGGTCTGTATATGATACACCCTGCATGTCTGCACACTGAAATAAATGCAGGACAAATCCATACCCAACAAATGAACAGACTAATGAATGGATGCAGTAGCCTCCCTGCAAGCTTGTATACACACAGTATACAGCACAAACATCATAAGAGGCCAAATCAATTTAAATCGAATTTTAAAAAAAAAAAAAACAACCACAAATTCCTCCACCAATGCAGGACATATTCAACTGAAATTCAAAGCATGTGTCTCTGTCACTGCAGGACATATTTAACTTAAATTTAAAGCATGCATGTTAACTAAAATAATTTAACACATATTGGTCCCTGACCAGCCGCCCACGTCATCATCAGGGAAGATGGCAGGATTGTTCCAGTCCATGTGTGATGGCACTCTGGGGGCCCTCTCCTTCCTCAGGCAGGCCACATTGTGGAGGACAGTAAAGGCCACAGTGATGTCACATGCCCTCAAAGGGCTGTCCCTTAAGTGGTGAAGACAGTAAAAGTGTGCCTTCAGGAGGGCCAAAGCTCATTTCGATCCTGGCCCTTGTCCTGGCATGGGCATGATTATAGGCCTGCTGTGCTTCCTGAGGGTGTGTGTATAGTGTGAGGAGAAAAGGCTGGCAGGCATACCCCTTGTCCCCCAGCAACACACCAGAGAATTCACCTGTCAACACAAAATTTCATCATCACAACCTCATAAATAGAGTGACATTCTTGACACAGCCATGATGTGTGTTGGAAAATGGATTTGATATGAATGTGCTAATGTCCCATGTAGAGATGGAAGAATGTACCTTGTATGAAGCGGGTGGCATCTTGGGAGGGACATATGTTTGTCTGTCCCCCCAGGGACTTTATATTCTCATGATCAGCATACACACGCATACACACGCATGCGCACACACACACACACACACACACACACACACACACACACACACACACACACACATATAATGAAATAGCAGAGGAGCATGGAGAATGAGAAGCAAACATAAATAAGATAACATCAGTTATACAGTGGCGTGATGGCGTTACATTTACACAAATTCACTCACATCTGCAGTCAATTTCACTTATAATTTCAACTGATTCATAATCAGAGTACAACTAAGTTTTCGGAGATGTTAATTAACTATTTGGATTGTAAGTGATGGCTTCAGTGGAGCAGTGAGTGTAACTGCCCCTCGGCATCAAGAAACAGCGACGGAGTTCGACTGGTGCTTAAAGTTCATCTTTATTAGGACACCGTGAAACTACAAAATACAAAATATCAAACATCAATATTAAGCATAATAAATACAATCAGTGCAAAACATCAACAACAATAATTCAATTTTCAGTTCATTTTATATTAAAGTTAAAATACAAACATTGAAGGCACTAGAAAAATAGACTTAAATAGAGGTATGTGTTTAGAAAAATATATTCTTTACCTCGAATCGCCTGCCAAAGGGTGTAGAAGAATGCAGACAACAAAAAACCCCGCTTGTCATCATTCGCTGCTGATAAACACCATAATACAATTAAAAGCATGAACAACAAACAAAAAAAACAAACAAACAAGTTTACATAATAAAAGCAGCTACATACCTTTTACATTTCTGTTTGCACGCGCACACACGAGAGCTCCGGGCAACAAACAAATCTGGCGTGTGACGACACCTTCCTGACCTTTATAGCATTTCCGGAGCACAGAGCATAGGTGCTCCCAAACAGCAGGGGGCAACTTACACTCTGGTCACTTACACTCCCACCAAATCATGTTTGAATTTAAATTGCGTGGTCAGCAAATGTAAATTTAACAGGATTTAACAATAAATCAATAAACCACAACAGATACACCCAAACATAAATGAATAAATGATGTCTGGTTGAGGAAGACAAAATTTCCATATTCAGCACAGATAATCCTACTTACTTTCTAGAAGCAGCACTAATTTTTGAATAGGCCGTTCAATAATTGTTGGTTTGAAAGGCTGTTCCCTTTTTGATGCAATCTTTCGATCTCCAATCTGCACTTTGACTCGACGCACTAACCCATCACAACCTGCTGTAGCTTCAACCACTCTCCCCAAACGCCACTCATTTCTAGGAAGCACATCTTCTTTAATGAGAACAATGTCATTGACTTTCAAGTTGGGCTTAAGAACCAACCACTTCTGTCTCAAAGAAATGTTTAGGAGGTACTCCTTCCTCCAACTGCTCCAGATCTGTTCTGTCAAGTACTGAACTCTGCGCCACCTTTTTACTGCATACAAATCCTCTTTGAGAAAATTACCAGGAGGTGGCAGCGCAATCTTAGATTTCATCAATATTAAATTATTTGGAGTCAAAGGCTCCAAAGATGCTGGATCATGAAGAGTATTCACGCTCAAAGGGCGGCTGTTAACAATAGCCATTGCTTCATAGAAAAGAGTTCTGAGAGCGGAGTCATCTATACTTCTTGAACAATGAGAAATCGTTACATTGAGAACATTACGGATAGTGCGGATCTGTCGTTCCCAAACACCACCAGTGTGACTTGCAGAGGGTGCATTGAAAACAAACTTGCACTGCTTTTCAGCTAGAAATGCCTCAATTGCTCCAACCTCAGATTGCTTCAGTCCCTCTTTGAACTCATTGTTGGCTCCAATGAAGTTTGTTCCTTGATCACAATGTAGTTGAGACACTGCTCCTCTGAGACAAATGAAACATCTGAGAGCATTAATGAAAGCACTTGAAGACAAATCATCCAACATTTCAACATGTACTGCTCTAGAAGCAAGGCATGTGAAAATTAATCCATATCGTTTGATCTCTCTGCGACCATTTTTGACAACAAATGGACCAAAACAGTCCATTCCACAGAATTCAAAGGGGGCTGAAGCTTCACAGCGTTCATGAGGTAGTTCAGACATTTTTTGCTCCTCAGCTGGTCTTCTCTGCCTGCGACATTGCACACAACTGTGTATTAATTTTGCAACGGTTTTGCTTCCACCAATTACCCAAAACCCATTTGTCCTGAGCTCCATCAATGTTTGATTTCTGCCTTGATGGTGAATCTGATTATGGTAATAAGACAAAATCAAATTAGTGATGTGGCTATTCTTTGGGAGAATAACTGGATGCTTCTGTTCTTGAGTAAGGGTTGACCCTGTAAGTCTCCCACCAACACAAAGAAGTCCATCATGCAGGACAGGATTGAGATTAAAAAGATGGCTGGATTTTTGAATGTTACCGACTGTTACCTTTTGAAGAGCTCTGAGCTCCTCAGGAAAAGCTTGCTGCTGGACGAGCTGTATGAGTATCCTTGCAGCTTCCTTGCGCTCTTCTACTGTGACTAACTCAACCTGTTTTAACCGTGAGCCTAGTCTTTTTATTCTAGCAATCACTTTGACGAGTGTGATCCAAGAGGAAAACCTCTCCAGCAGCTGTAGAATGTCTGCTTGTGGGCTAACCTTTGTCGCAGACACATGAACTGATTTCACCTCTGGGTCACCAACGAGAAGCTCAATGAAGGGGTTTGTGAGGTGGAAGCACCTCTTTCTCCGAAATGAAGTTTGGCCCTGATAACCAGTTGCTTGTAGAGATGCCTGCAGCGCTAAGACCTCTTGAGGCGTGGTCAGCAGGATTTTGCAGCGTTTCCACGTGATGCCAATTCTTTGGATCTGTAAGCTCTCTGATTAACTGCACTCTATTTGAAACAAAAACATGAAATCTTCTGGCTTCATTATTAATGTAAGCCAATACAACCTGTGAGTCAGTCCAAAAATACTCCCTGTCAATTTTCATCTTTAACTCTGACATTAACATTGCACTTATCTTAGCTGATGTCACTGCTGCTGAAAGTTCCAACCTTGGAATGCTTGTGACCTTTGTAGGAGCTACCCTTGCCTTGGCCATGACGAGACTGCAGTGGATTTCATCCTTGTCATTTTTGTATCTGAGATACGAGCACGAACCATAGCCTGTGTTACTGGCATCACAGAAATGGTGTAACTCTACACTTAGTATTTTACCAAAATTTGGGGGGTAGTAACATCTGGGGATTTTTATTTCCTTCAATACCTGGAGGCCATTAACCCACTCCTCCCACTGCAAACGTAAGTGTTCTGGTATCTGATCATCCCACCCAATACCCTTTTGACACAACTCCTGCAAAATTTTTCGTCCACTCAAGGAAAAGGGTGCCAAGAACCCAAGTGGGTCGTACAGGGAAGCAACAGCTGACAAAATACTGCGCCGAGTTGGAAAACAGTCCTTTGTGCTAACATTAAAGCTAAAGGAGTCATTAAGCATTGACCACTGAATCCCAAGTATGTAATCTGGTGTTACCTCTGGATTCAGCTTGAGAGGGTCTGTTGTTGATGCCCTTTCTGATGCAGCGACACAAGAAAGCACTTCCTCACTGTTTGAATTAAACTTGTGTAGTCTTAGACCAGCACGCTTACACAGTTCTTGAGCTTCAACAATCAATTCTTGTGCCTCTTTGACGGTTGCAACACTAGTTAAACCATCATCCACGTAAAAATTACTCTCCACAAAATCTGCAGCAACAGGATGCTCAGCTTTGTGCTGCTGGGCAAGGTACTTCAACCCAAAGTTTGCACAGCCAGGTGATGAGGCAGCACCGAACAGATGTACCGTCATTCTGTACTCTTTTGGCTCTGAATCTAAATTTCCCCCCTCCCACCAAAGGAACCTTAAGTAGTCCCGAGTCTCTGGCGTAACATGGAACTGATGGAACATTTTCTCGATGTCACAAATCACAGCAACCTGTTCCTTTCTAAAACGGCACAAAACTCCCACCAGAGAATTAATCAAGTCAGGACCTGTAAGAAGGGTGTCATTTAGAGAGATGCCACTGAACTTTGCGGAGCAATCAAAAACGACTCTTAATTTTTCAGGCTTCCTCGGGTGGTATACACCATGATGAGGAATATACCAAATGGTCTCACCCTCCGCAGCTACCGGGGCTAGCTCTGCATCGCCTTTACTGATGACTTCCTCCATGAAAGCACTATACTGTTCATGGTATTGTTTATTAGCATTTAGCTTTCGTTTCAGATGTTGCAGTCTAACAGTAGCAAGTTTCTTGTTTGGTAAAGAGGGCGGATTATCATTTTTAAAAGGAAGGGGCATTTGATAGTGTCCATCTTCATTCTGACTTATATTGCTGCTAAGAAACTGTATGAAGCGGACATCATCCTGCGACACATACTTATCTTCATAGCTCCTCTCATTGAAATCTGATTCTAAAACTCTCAAAACATCTGTGACAGGAGGTACTGCGATTTCTTTTACAGCTACACGATGCACAAAACTGTGGCTGCCTTGCCGATCTAAGTGAGGGTTCGCTGACCCTATAATACTCCACCCAAGAGCAGTTCGCTGTGCAAAAGGCTCATTATCATGCCCTGTGACCACCTCTAGGGGAGCCAAAGCCAAAGGACAGTCGTAGCCTATGAGAAGTCCCACTTCACAATCCTGAAGTGGTGCCAACTCTGAGGCCAAATGGTGAAGGTGTGGCCATTTAAGCGCAGTGCTTCTGGTGGGGATGTGGGACTTAGCTACAGGAATGAAGTCACGAGAATAAGCTTCCTGTATCTTAATAAATCTTTCAGAGTTGAGACCCCTTACCTGCAGACCGCTAGCAGTTTTACTTTCTATGATTGTATTAATAGCAGTCATCGTACTTAGCTTAAGTTGAACTGGCCGAGTGTTAACATTTAAATCTGAGACTAAATCATCCAAAACAAATGTGGAATCACTTTGAGTGTCCAGAAGAGCACAAGTGAGAATTTCCCTTTGAGGCTCAGCTTCTGAAGATACAAGTACAGGAACTATGCTGGAGGTTGACAAAGTATGCTGTGTCAGCGCATGGGACATAACATTATGGACCTCACTCACTGCAGAACCACCAGAGACACCAGAGCTATTGCTCGGCATCTGTACAGACTCTCTCTCAAAATGGAGGCAAGTTGGATGCTTTCTGTTGCAGATGCTGCAAGCATGTCTCTTTTTGCACTCCTTACTGCTATGACCCTTTCTTAAGCATCCGAAACACAAACGATGCTCATGGATAAAAGCCTTCTTTTCATCCATGGGCTTTGATGCATATGCGGGACATTTAGCTATGCCATGAGTTGCATTATTGCAAAACAGACAGGGTGGCTTTGGTTTTGGGCTTTCAAACATGTTGAAACTAGACTTTTTTATCTCAACACTTGTGTTAAATGTTTTTGCTCCTTTTGGAGTCCTTTCTACAGCTGGTTTTGTCATTAGAGAAGAGGTGACAGGATTACAAGCGATTTTAGCTTCTTTTTGCAGAAACTCTGTAAATTTAATAAAGTTTGGATAATCACCACAATTGTCCAACTCTTCAACAACTATTCGGCTCCATCTACGAACCATCCACTCTGGAATTTTTTTAAGTAATTTATGATTTTCTTCACTATCATTTAGGATGGAAAGACCTTTCACGTGTGGCATCGCTTCAACACAACCTAAAAGAAAGTCTGCAAACTCTCTCAGTGCTTTGGAGTCATTAAGTTATTTTTGGCCATTTCATTAATCTGTCTCTAAAGGCACGCTGAATGATAAAAGGACTGCCATATCGATCCTCCAAAACTGCCCAGGCACCATTATAAGCCTCCTCTGAATTTCGATAAAAGAATCCCTCCACTGCTTTTTGAGCTTCACCTGCTAGATAACTCTTTAGATAAAGCATTTTCTCCATGATTGGGAGGGGCTTATTATCTATTAAGGCTGAGAAAGACACCTTCCAGTCAACAAATTTCAAAGGATCACCATTAAATAAGGCTGGTTCTGGCACAGGTAATCGACTCAAAGCAAAAGTATTTGCAATAGCTTCAGTCAAACTAGCTTCTGGAGTGGGTTTAAATGGAGCAGGTCGAGGTTCAAAAGGGGTTGCTTGAGGATTCAAGAAAGATTGGTGTGAGGAGTTTGGGCTATCGAAAGAAATTTTGACATCTTCACCTTGACCATCTGAAACATCAAAATTGTTATAAGCCCTTACACGAGCAGCTGCTACTGCCACCTCACTATCAGCTTTAAGCTGCTGTAACTTTATTTTTTCTTCCTCAAGCTTTAATTTTACTTTAGCCTGCCTTTGCTGTATTTCTATCAGCATTTGAGTTTCCGCCGCTTTCCACTCGTTTTCTAGTTTGTCAAGCTTAGCCTGTTGAACGTTTAGCCTTTGTGTGGCATTTGCTTGCTCTAATTTAGCTGCAAGATCTGCTTCTGCATCAACTCGTTTGCTGGAAGCTTTAGAGGTAGCATGGGATAGTTTGCCAACAGAATCCAGTGACTGATTTAACTCTGAGACTACAGTTTCTGTATTAGTTTTACCAAAAACAGATCCATACTCATCCCTGCTAAATTGTATCCTTACTCTTTCCTTTTCAAGATATTCATTGAAAGTATCTACATTTTCTTTTCGCCCTTTCACAAGGTCACAAATTTCGGAGGACAATGTGCTGCAAGCATCCATTTTCTTTGCGTTATCAGGAGTTGGTGTACCATTACGTCGAATTGACTCATAAAACTGACACTTTATCATGGTTGCGCAGAATATTTTTCTCAAATTTATCAAGGTCATCTGAGGAGCAAAAGGTCTTTAATTTAGATCTTGTCTCTTTAGCGCTTAGCTTCCAAGCTTCATAGGATTTATTAAAACCCATTTCATTTTTCATCGTTTCCTGCTTGTGCAACTCTTGGCCCTTTTCAGTTAATGTTCGTGAGCGAGTGCTGGACCTTAGAGCGCTTGAGGGATTCTGGCCCTCTTCCACAGGTTCTAACATTTTGTGATTTTATGCAATTTTTCAACAAATTGTGGGGTTAGTGGTAGCCTAAGGCAAATTTAATAGTGATTTTAAGCCCAATCAGGCAATTACCTCTCATACCAGACATCAACACGTTTTAAAACAATTTAATACTACAAAAGTTTAATACTGCACAATCAATCTTCGAAATTTATAATTTTAATAAAATTAAAATTATTTAATTTACAATTTATTTAAACGAGGTAATTTTACCTGCTGCCCTGACGCATATTTAAATCATTTTATAGAGCTCATAATTCAGGAGTTTTCAAATCGTGTTGAACTCAGACATGGCATGTAGCAATTCAAACAAACAACAAAACAAACCCTGAAAATATACAATTTCAACAACGAGGGGGTAGGCGGTTTCTTTTTTTTTTTTTTTTTTTTACTTTATTAAAGTGGAGTCCTTCTGAGAAGACTTTATTGACCGCTTTAGGCGTCTCTTACTGTTTAAAGTCCGCTGAAGCTGCTGATGACGGCTTCCGAACTGCCGATGGTTCCGATGGAGGCTCTGCTTTGTGCAAGACGACACCCGTTGAGGAGATACATCGGCGAGGAGTGACGCTTTATGTGGTCGGCAGCTGGGTTCACTACAACGAGGCCGCAGCAGCAGGTTCACTTCACGAGGTGGGACTTCAGCGTCGAGTTTCACTGTAACTGCCCCTCGGCATCAAGAAACAGCGACGGAGTTCGACTGGTGCTTAAAGTTCATCTTTATTAGGACACCGTGAAACTACAAAATACAAAATATCAAACATCAATATTAAGCATAATAAATACAATCAGTGCAAAACATCAACAACAATAATTCAATTTTCAGTTCATTTTATATTAAAGTTAAAATACAAACATTGAAGGCACTAGAAAAATAGACTTAAATAGAGGTATGTGTTTAGAAAAATATACTATTCTTTACCTCGAATCGCCTGCCAAAGGGTGCAGAAGAATGCAGACAACAAAAAACCCCGCTTGTCATCATTCGCTGCTGATAAACACCATAATACAATTAAAAGCATGAACAACAAACAAACAAACAAGTTTACATAATAAAAGCAGCTACGTACCTTTTACATTTCTGTTTGCACGCGCACACACGAGAGCTCCGGGCAACAAACAAATCTGGCGTGTGACGACACCTTCCTGACCTTTATAGCATTTCCGGAGCACAGAGCATAGGTGCTCCCAAACAGCAGGGGGCAACTTACACTCTGGTCACTTACAGTGAGTGTGTATTTGTGCACTACTTAACGTTATGCATTCAGGCGGTCTGCAATACTTTGCCATGCTTTCTCTCATCGTTTTATAACTGCGGCGGTTTTACCTTTCTTTTTGATTTGATCCTTTACCTCTTCGTAAGCCTCCATGAGGATTTCTGCCTCCGACGGGGAAAAGTACGCCGCTCTTGTTGCCATGGTGAATCGGTGAATCTGTGATCGATGGCGGGGTCTCATGGCGGAGCAACGAGCCGCCGGCTATATACATATATATGTATGTATATATATATATATATATATATATATATATATATATATATATATATATATATACATACATATATATATATATATATATATATATATATACAGTACAGGCCAAAAGTTTGGACACACCTTCTCATTCAATGCGTTTTCTTTATTTTCATGACTATTTACATTGTAGATTCTCACTGAAGGCATCAAAACTATGAATGAACACATGTGGAGTTATGTACTTAACAAAAAAAGGTGAAATAACTGAAAACATGTTTTATATTCTAGTTTCTTCAAAATAGCCACCTTTTGCTCTGATTACTGCTTTGCACACTCTTGGCATTCTCTCGATGAGCTTCAAGAGGTAGTACTCCACATGTGTTCATTCATAGTTTTGATGCCTTCAGTGAGAATCTACAATGTAAATAGTCATGAAAATAAAGAAAACGCATTGAATGAGAAGGTGTGTTCAAACTTTTGGCCTGTACTGTGTATATATATATATGTATATATATATATATATATAGATATAGATATAGATATAGATATATATAATATCGGTATGAAGCTTTAGACACGTAGTATCAGTGACTAATGATCTCTATCACTGACGTCATTGGTCGTACTGATGGAACATAATTCCTATAGCCTAATATTGGGGATTATATAGCCTATTAATATTTCTGAGTGAGCAATGGTGCAGCATTTCAGTGTCTTTACATTTACTACATTTGTAGCTGAAATAAAGTCACTGAATGCTGTTGAGTCAAGATACAAATAGATGTCCAACATTTTAAAATCTACTGTATTTTAACCACAACATCTTTTCAAGTGCAAATCACCAAACATATTATTACTGGATCAGACTGTGAGTTTACAATCATGTCTTTATGTCTTTGATCTATAGCCTAGCCTTTTAAATGTTCCTATTATTCAGTTGTTGCCTCCCCTGTGTTTTCCCCCATCAGATTAAATCTGAACAAATATATTATTATATATCATTAATATAATGTAATGTAATGTAGCCTATCGACAGCCTGATACACAGTCAGATCTCACCACTTTATCTTCATTAAGGAAATGTAGGCTAAGTCTGATAAATGATGAATAAACGGACAACACTGAATAAAACTTTTTTTTTTTTATTGAATTTATGGTTAACTTATTTACACTCCTCGCTCTGACTCAGGCTCTTCTTTTAAAGATAAACGTGCACCGTCTATGACCCTGACCCTACTACCCTGCTACTTCCCATCTCAAGGTAAATCAACTCAGACTTCAGGGTTAGACTCAGAGTTTGTTGAGCGTGCTTCCTGACATAGAGCCCTGGAGACCCCAGACTTTTATTCACTGATTTTTCCTTTGAACACTACCCAGCCTATTTCCCTTTGCACACTTGGTTCAAACATTGTTTGCTCGATAGTGGACTTGGAAGGACACCGAGGAATTTACATAGGCCTAAGCTTCTCTTTAATCATTTAAGAGTAAAATGAATACTAGAGAGAATTTAGCCTCGGCCTTTTTTTGTTTGTTTGTTTTTTCCGTTTGGCTTGCTGCCAATATACGGCTCCACACTCCCGTCCAGTAGGTGGCGGTAATGCACCTTAAAGCTGGTTTGCCAACCGCCATTAAAACTCAAAAAAGAAGAAGTTTCCCTCCGTTGCTGTGTCGGCGTTGCACTCGGAAGGAACGGTTGTACACCAAGGCTACTCTATAATCCTTACAGTATTACAGGTAAACAAACATATTAAGCTATAACTTATATTGATAAGTGTATTAAGTACTTGAGCAGAGCCATGCACGATGCTGCCAGAGAAACAGAAAGTGTGGTCACTGTTGTGGCTGTGTCCTGGAGCATCGTGTGCTGCATGACTGCTGTTAGCTTCATAGCTAACTTAAACGGCTCCACAGGTCAGATACAGCTAACTAACATTAGTCAGAGGATAATGCTTATTAGTATTGACCGTAGACAGACAAAGGCAGAAACACTCGAAATAAAAAAAAGACGGAGTTGTCGACTTCGCTCTTGCCAATATTAGGGGACAAATGTAAACCTGGCTGAGCTTGCAATATGACGTTAGCTCGAAGATTTGAAGTGTGTCGTGCTTCACCATGTCACGTCAATCTGCACAAGAGCAAGAAGCTAAAAAACTACTCGGTAGAAAAACTAAAATGTCAGAGTTGAATTGATTGATTGATTGATTGATTGATATCTGGAAGACAGTAATACAGTAATCCAAAGGATGACATGCTAAGTAAAATACTTACTTCCAGCATGGTCCGGGGGGGTGACTACCTCTTGAAGCTCATCGAGAGAATGCCAAGAGTGTGCAAAGCAGTAATCAGAGCAAAGGGTGGCTATTTTGAAGAAACTAGAATATAAAACATGTTTTCAGTTATTTCACCTTTTTTTGTTAAGTACGTAACTCCACATGTGTTCATTCATAGTTTTGATGCCTTCAGTGAGAATCTACAATGTAAATAGTCATGAAAATAAAGAAAACGCATTGAATGAGAAGGTGTGTCCAAACTTTTGGCCTGTACTGTATATGTGTGTGTGTGTGTGTGTGTGTGTGTGTATGTATGTATGTATGTATTTGTATATTTGTATATATATATATATGTGTGTGTGTGTGTGTGTGTGTGTGTGTGTGTGTTTGTATGTGTGTATAAACTGTTATTGATTTCAGCAGATGTATGTAGGGTTGTCACGATACTTAAATTTCAAACTCGATATCAATACCCAGGAAACTATTCAATAGTCGATACCATTTTCGATACAGCAGCAAAAAATTAAGAGGCACGTCATTTTTTAAATAAAGATCAGAACAGTAACATCAATGATAACAACAAAAATCCCCCCAAAATAAATAACAACCAGAAACAAGATATGTCCATGCAAATGTATTTATCTACAGCCCTGTTTATTTTCTGTGCTTCTGGTGAATTGGCACCATATTTTCGTTGCTGATCAAATAGAGTTGGTAGTTAAGGCTCAGGATGCTCCTGTTTCTACCTCACTATGTGATCAGAGAACCAGGGGTTACAGGAGAAACCAAGCGTTTTTTCAGCTTCAGTCAGTGACTACAGTTTACATAACTTTTCAGACACACATAATTGTGTTGTCCTGTTAAACTAACATTGTCTATTAATGTTACAGGCATGACTGATAAAGTTTTCTGCTTAGCTCCCACATTAACGTTAGAAGTTATATTTTAGTTTGAT
The DNA here is from genome assembly GCA_035609425.1 of Epinephelus awoara. Taxonomy (NCBI): domain Eukaryota; kingdom Metazoa; phylum Chordata; class Actinopteri; order Perciformes; family Serranidae; genus Epinephelus; species Epinephelus awoara. The sequence goes on from CM069311.1 coordinate 36,537,381, forward strand.
GCTGGCGACACCAGCTGCTCAGTTGCTAGCGCTAGAGCGTTTTTTCCTTTATCATTTTTGACCAAAACTGGCTGCTCTGATCCTCCTGCAGTCACACTGGCCATATTACAGCAACAGAAATGTGTGCATGCATGCACAGCAACGACAACAAGCCGGGTTGCAGCGAGGGCTCTGTGCCTGCCAGACGCTGCCTGCACAGTGCGTGACCGTCGGACCCGTCGTGCGCACCCAACAGGCGCTGAGGTGGCGTGTACTGTTAGTATCCATACTTTTGTAAATTAGTATTGTATCTGGATACAGCGTTTGAGTATCAGTACTTTTCAGAGTATTGATACTTTTGACAACCCTAGATGTATGTTAGATTTTACCTTTCTGGGAGATATAAGGTCAAAATGCTCCCAAACTGCAGATGTCCTTCACCTTTTTGGTGGCTCCATTTTCTCAGATGTGTTGTCAGCCTGACACTCAATCCTCTGCATGTCTTCAGTATCACCTCAGATCAGAACACTTCCTGTATTTCCCACGCCTTTTTAAGCAACTGGAGTCCCACAACGAGGCAGTCATGTGATTTCAGAGAAACAGGGCCTCGTTTGTCTTTGGTCATGTGATATTCTGAAAAATGATATGGGCCTTTACACAGGCTTCATTTCGACATGGCCACTTTGCTCGACACAGGCATCAGGACTTCAGTATCAGAGGTAACATCACTACTATTGGGTGCTACATCAAAATTTGAAAGTCTCATTTCATAGACTAACTCTCCTTAATTTGTCCACTCTCCATTGTGTTTACCAGTTTATTTGCAGGTTTTTTAATTAATTGTTGTCCTTCCTGGTCTAGTGAAAAAAACTTTAATGGCCAAGCTCCAGGGCTTTGAGTTCTGGAAGAAGACCCTGAAAGGAGCACGCTTTGTGGTGGCACCCATGGTGGACCAGAGCGAGCTGGCCTGGCGCCTGCTGAGTCGCCGACATGGTGCTCAGCTTTGCTACACCCCCATGCTGCACGCCCAGGTGTTTGTTCGTGATGCCAACTACAGGAGAGAAAACCTCTACAATGAGGTGTGTGAAGAGGACAGACCTCTCATTACACAGGTGAGGTCATCTACATGTTGGTAATGATGATAGACTGGAACATTTCCAGGCATGTTGATTTTCCTGTGCAGGGGCAGGCACGGGCTGGTCACCAGGGCCCAGTATTTCAAAGTTATCTGATAGGATTATCCTGGCCGGATTGGATTAAATCCTGATCTGAGCTGAAAACTGGGTATTTCAACACAGATCAAGAGGATCCTGATCCTGAGGATCAGGATTCAGCTCTGGTATTCCAATCCTCCCTTTAATCCAGATAAAGGCTGCATTTGGGTATTTCAAAAGTTAAGGCAGAGATCTGGATCAATTTGATACCAAATTTCAGGATTATTTGGATCCCACCTCAGAGGTGGATTTGACAAAGCCTCAGCTCCACTTCTCCTAGATATTGTTACTCAAGGTGTTCATGACAATTAATTTAAATTAGTGTTTTAGTTTTAAGTAATTTCAAGCACAGAAAAATATTGTTTGGCCATACTTCCTGAAACTGCTGTAAATAAGAGTAACAAATACAGACCTATTTCTCAACATCTAGTTTCACCTAACATTGTAACTTGTTTGTACCAAAACATCCAACATGTGTTTGTGGTCAGACAAAGGCAAGGAAATGCAATGCAAAGCAAATTTATCTGTATAGCACATTTTCTTTACATAGAGTGCAAGAAACAACACAGGGATTAACATAATAAGCACATGGTAATTCAAACCAAGTACTAAAAGAGTGTGTATGAGTATATCTTCATCATTGTCAGGAATCCACAATAGTCAGAGAAATTGTTTAAGTAACGTTACAGAAAAGCATATAAAAAAAATTAAAATAAAATAAAAAAGTCCGCTGTGTTGGCAATAACATAACGTAAACTCGGAACAGGTTGGTGTTTAAAGAGTTGATGCATGACGTACTTCTGATTAATTGCCTTTTAAATTAAACCATAGACCGCAAAATACATCAACAAAGCCAGCTACCTCGCTAGCCTGCTAGCTACTTAACATGCAAGTCAACGGACCCGCGTTAGCTACCGTTAGCATGACCTCGGCTCAATTAGAGATTGGTACGCCCACGTTTTAAAAGGGAACTAACCCCCCTTCTCTGGGCATCACTCTGCCCACAGCTTTTTTTTTAAAAATTCAGAAAAGATAGGCGGAGCTGAGGGAGGGAAGGGGTGGGGGGCAGGCGAGCGGCTGAGGAAGGGGGCGGAGTGAAGATTTTCCCTCGGTGCGGGGAGAGGAGAGAGGGCATTTCATTGTACCGATGGTGGCTTGGAAACCCCCCCCTAACTGTGTCACACGGGCAGAAGGGAAGGCGGCCAGAGCTCTCTGGGAGCCTGGGGCTCACCTAGGGCTGGACGATTATGGCAAAAATAATAATCACGATTATTTTGATTGATATTGAAATCACGATTAATAAACACGGTTATTCTTTAATTTCAAAACTCAACTTTAAATATAACTTAAAAGAACAGCCAGAAATAAATTAGTAACAAGTAAACAAGTAAAACAAATAAAAATAATAATAGTAAATTAAAATATTAATAGCAATAAAAACAATAAATAAAAATAAATATTAGGGCTGACCCCAAAAATTCGAAGCTTTGAAGCTTCATTCGATGGCACTGGGTTCAATTGTGGAATTTTTTTTTTTATATATTCAGCCTTTTTTTTCTTCCGTTGTTTTGGGGGGGACATTGAACGCAACACCATCTCCGACAAGGAAATAGAAAGCCCGATGTGCAATGAGTGGAGACCTATTATCCTGCTTGAATACAGACAGCTAAATTCTTTCAACAATGTGACTCAAAATAATGATAAAATAGATTTTACTGATGTAAAATAATATGCTGATGGTGACATCTTCCACTGGTCCACGGCTCTCTGAGTCTGGTGTCAGCGACACATGCTGCACTGAGTCGCGCATCTGTCTGCTTGCACTGCAGTGCGCCGAGGGTTTTAATTTTTAGTGTTAAATCAAAAGTTAAACACTACTTATCAGCAACCAGAAGTGTTTTTTGTTTGTGAATATTTTTATCTTAATTCTAGGGTTGCAATAAACTACCCTTTCGCCATAACTGGTAAGTTATTAACTTTTTTGGACTTTTTTTTCTCCTTCTCGACGTCCGTCAACTTCAAGCCAAAATGTTTCCAGATGACTGAAGTTGTCCTACCTTTCTTCTCAGCCAAAGGCTGCCTTTCTGCCATGTTCTCGATCGCTCGTTCCACATATTATTGATCCACACACGTCACACTGCTGTTATGTGCAGTTGCTGCTGCACATAACACAGGTGCATTCACGGTGCTTTTCGAGCACAGGAACTTACATACACGCTGCGCCGTGCGGTGCATTAATCGTTTTTCTTCGATTATAATGTTTTTATGATCGTGAGAGGCCAAAATCGGAACCATGATTAAAATTCGATTAATCGTCCAGCCCTAGGCTCACTGCGCAGCAGCCCACCACAGCCATCCACCCCTCCCTCCCTCGCGGCCACATATACCCTCCCTCGCGGCCACATATACCCTCAATGCTCGGCTCTCTGTCAAGGCGGAGTCGTGAGTTTTGGAAATCCGTATCCAGTCAGATTGGGATCAAAGTGATCCACGCTGCCAATGTTTTGAAATACCCAGATAAAGTCAGCAGGATCACCTTGATCCCTGACTGAGAAAAGGAGGATTTCATTATCCGGATTATTCTGATCTGGATTACAAGTTTTGAAATATTGGGCCCTGGTGCTTTATGTATTGGTTCTTACAAAACATTGTTCCTCATATAATTCCAGTAAATCACATTGTTGCATTCCCTCTGTGTCAGTTTTGTGCCAATGATCCAGAGGTATTCCTTCAGGCGGCCCTGTTGGCCCAGGACTACTGCGATGCCATTGACCTCAACCTGGGGTGTCCACAAATGATCGCTAAGAGAGGTACACACACTTCTGACAGGAATTAAGCCCCAAATTCTGACTTAGGTGACGCCCAGTGGTTGTATCAGGAATACAATAGCCCCTTTTAGACGGCCTCTTCAAGGCGGGAATTTCACACCTTTATGCCACTTCACTGTGCTGTATAAAAGGTACACCTGCGGAATAGGATGACAGAGTTGTTACAGCTTTAAGACGACTGTAGAGGTAGTAACAATGCCAAATAATGTCTGCATAAATGTGCCAGCCAGCAGTACCGGATCATGTGAGGCTAGGTTGTGATGTTTTAAGTACGTGTTAAGTGTGTGACCCATCGTTGGACATTTAAAAATTAGCTGATAGCAGTTGGCATCTTACTTAAATAAGAAGAACAGCAGCAGAAAATGTCCACAAATTGACCCTTTGCTAAGCCCTGCCCCTTTGTGATGGTCCGACAAGCTGTCGGAGTAAGCGTTGAGCCCACACAGTAAATAACTGCACTCCCTGAAAAAATATTATCATATTTTTGGAAAACTGAAACAGTGATTCCAGAGAGAAGCAGACAGAGGGGTCTACAGTCTGTATTTGAAGGATATATCAAGGATGTCAAACTGACTCAGCAGCAACAACAGGTTAAAAAGACAAAGATAGTTAGAAGCTAAAGCCGAACTATAGGCTACAGATCACAGCGTTAAAGTGAACCACCACATCACTGCTGATCGCCACACGAGACAATGAATATAAAGACAAACTTCACCGATATTGAACCAGCTGTGTGACATCACAGTGTGTGCAGATGAACGGTGTTTGGCTTCGGCCCCATGCTACTGCCAGCAACTGGACCTCCACCGCCGGACAAGCAGGGATCTCCGGGGCAAGTCAAATAACATTCATCTGTGCACAATGCAATGACACACATCTGGTTGAATATCAGCAAAGTTTCCCTGCTTCCCTTCACTGGTTCCTGAACAGCAGGGTCGGTCTTTGTTTCACTGTTATAATCATTAAAAAGCAAAAGCAGCATGTGTATACACTCAGCAGGCTATATCTTCAGTAGCTAATGTGAGCTAACCCTACACTTTTCAGGGTTTGATTTTGGTTTTGAAACAGTGAAGAAACGTAAATCTCTTTCCTACCTCTCCAGGTAACGAGTATCATTAATACATCACGTGCCCCAGGCACACCATTTAGCTACAAATCCACAAAACCAGCCTGAAAATGAAGGAAATCCGAAACGACTGCATTAGAGTCAAAGGAGCATGGGTATGTTGTTGTCGGACCCTGGTCTGAGCCTTCCCGATGCTACATTAGGATTGGCCAGTCCGCAACCGGGGGCGGGACTTAGCAAAGGGTCAATTGGGAAAACAATGAGGTCCGGGAGCTCCTTAACCTCCGAACAGAGGACAAGGCCAGCCGCCATATAACATGGACATTAGATGATTGTTATGGACTTGTTATAACACTGTTATTGTTTAGAAAGTGCTGCTGATGCGTATGTTGTATGTCATGCTAGAGGCTGACACTATTGTGTCACATGTCACGCCTCTTTTGCTTCTGGGATGTTGGCATGCTGTCTAAAATCACTCACTGATGCCGCAGTCATTTGGTTCTATGTAAAAATGCAAAAAGCAACATAAAGTAGGGACTTCATAGTGGCCCTATAGTGTGATCTCTGTGAAAAAGGGCTACTGATAACAACCGTGCTGTAAAAACAGATCTAACCTGTCTTGATGTTTGTTCCTAAGGGCACTATGGAGTTTTCCTACAAGACGAGTGGGAGCTGTTAGAGAAAATGGGTAGGTCTGTATTTAACTCACTGTAGGACTCTGATCTCTGTCAAAATGTAATTTCTAGAGAAGATCCAATTTCTTGCACCAGTGTAATGCCACTTGAGCACAAATCACCACAGTCACCCATCATTTCCCTCTTATTTTACAGTCAGGTTAGCCAATGAAAAGCTCTCAGTGCCCATCACATGCAAGATCCGTGTGTTCGAGGAAGTGGAAAAGACAGTCTGCTATGCTCAGATGCTGGAGAGAGCTGGGTGTCAGGTGTGATCAATATTTAATCAAACAGAGATTGACTAACTGATATGGATCTTATTTTAATGTTCAGAATGTTTACTTATATTCATTCATTCATTTCTGTAACCGCTTATCATCTAGAGGGTTGTGTGGGGGCTGGAGCCTATCCCAGCTGACATTGGACGAGAGAGGGTACACAGGACAGGTTGCCAGACTTTCGCAGGGCTAACACATTGAGACAGACAACCATTCACACTCACATTCACCCTACGGTCAATTTATCCCCAACTTGCATGTCTTTGGACTGTGGGAGGAAGACATGAGTACCCGGAGAAAACCCATGCTGACACACACAGAAGGGTTCCCTCCTGGGTTCAAACCAGGAACCCTCGTGCTTTGAGGCAACAGTGCTAACCACTAAACCACCGTGCCGCCATGTTTACTTATATTTATCTTTAAAATCTGCCTTTAATGCAGTTTCAAGAAGCAATAGAAAGGTGTTGAAAAGCCCTAAGTTTGTCTTTGTCAAATATCTTTCCAGCTGCTGACAGTGCATGGCAGAACCAAAGACCAGAAAGGAGCCATGACAGGTGTTGCTAACTGGGCACACATCAGGGCCGTACGGTGAGCTACCACCCCCTTTTTCTAACACTTTGCATGTACTGTATTTAATCTATTTTAAAGCTAAATTGCAATACACAATATTTATCATGATATGAAATATCCTGTAAAGTACTGTAGACTACTAACATACAAAATTATTAAATGGTCTACAGTTATAATAAAATCTAATGGCCACTGTCAAAATAAAGACAAAGTGCTGTTATAATAAAGATAAATAAAATTCTCTTACATTAAAGTTAAATACAGTATATTAGGTAGTTTAAAAAGTATATAAGGTATAATTAAATAAATCAAAGCGGAACCACACTTATTTTGAAGCATTAGGCTCATCTCAGGCAGGGAGTGTTTTTACCATGACCTTGAAGCTTCTGGTCAACAGTCACTGTTAGCAGTTAGCATAAATCTCAAGTTGAGGTCTGGAAGACCACTCAAACTTTCTGAGAGAGCTGCCTGTAGAATTGTTAGAAAGGCAAATCCAACCCCCTGTTTGACTGCAAAAGACCTGCAGAAAGATTTATCAGAGTCTGAAGTGGTGGTGCACTGTTCTACTGGGCAGTGGCATCTGTACAAATTTGACCTTCATGGAAAAGACCTTTCCATTGTCCTTACCACAAAACTCACCATCACCATCTAAACAAGTCCGAGACTTTTCGGAAACAAGTCCTGTGGACTAATGAAGTTAAAAGTCCTTTTTTACGCAATGAGTAAAGGGATGTTTGCAGAAAAAAGGATGCAGAATTTAATGAAAAAACACCCGTCCAACTGTTAAACACATGTGTGGATCCATCATGCTTTGAGCTCCAGCAAATTCTGGAAGCAAATATCACACCATCTCTAAAAAAAAAAAAAGCTGAAGATGAAGAGAGGATGGCTTCTGGAGCAGGACAATGATCCTAAACTCGAAATCCACAATGGACTACCTCAAGAGGCACAAGCTGAAGGTTTTTTCCATAGCCCTCACAGTCCCCTGACCTTAACTTCATTATAGACCTCAAAAGAGCAGTGCATGCAAGGTGGCCCAAGAATCTCACAGAAATAGAAGCCTTTTGCAGAAAGGATGGGTGAAAATCCCCCAAACAAGAACTGAAAGACTCTAGGGCTGTCAAAAGCACCATTAAATTGAGTTCGAATAATTTCAAATTAATTTAGTAGAGTTTGAATAATATTCGAATTTATTATTATTCTTTTAATTAATTTATTATTATTATTATTATTATTATTTTTATCATTACATATTTTATTATTATTAAAAACAAAAAAGAAAACCCAACACAAATATAAATAAGATGCTTATTGCTAGCGCAATATGAACGTGACACTCGGATGAAAACACCCATTCTGACTGCAATGTTTGGATACTTAAGTGCGCCTGTAGTTTTCCACCACAAGAGTGGATCCTGTTCGGCTCGTAGTGGTGTCTCATTCTGGTAACGTTTCATCTCTTCAAAAAGCGTAGGCAGGGAGGCAGCAGGTGCACCACTATCCCTGTATGTCTCCCCGAACAGGTCACACATCGCGGACAGCGCAGTGGGTGCTGTTGGCGCAGCGGGTCCTCTGTCCGTGCCTCTCCCTCCGTCTCTCGCAGGAATTCCACTGGATGCGGGTCCGTTGCGGAACGGCTGCACTAGTTATCCACTGCGTGCACAGACACAACCAACACGCATCTGATAGAATTTGGGGGTCTGCGTCCCTCTCTGGCCCGGCTTGTGCGCGAGCCATTTCTGCCCGAAAGGGATTCGCCATGATATACAACGTTATTAATAGTATGAATTATTAATGATATTCGAATTATCAAATGTAGGTTCGAACTTATAAAAAATATATATATTCGAATATATTTCGAACTTAGAATTTTTTTTGACAGCCCTAAAAGACTCTTAGCTGATTACAAAAAGCATATAGAAGCTGTGATACTTGCCAAAGGGGGTGTTAGTAAGTACTGACCATTAAAAATATGTATATTAAAAGAAAAATTGAAGAATTGTGTCATCTTTAACTTCTTGCTTTTTGGAGATCTGGTCATCTTTTACTTGCTTAGCTATTTACAATAAATTAAATTTGGAGGTGCCCAAACTTTTGCATGCAACTGTATTGGCCACCCCTACTTTAGGTTATAACCACATGACTGGCAGTTCTTGGTGTTTGAAACAAGGTATTTCCAGTAACTGTTTGGTGTGTTTTTGCTGCAGGAAGGCAGTCAATATTCCAGTGTTTGCAAATGGAAACATTCAGCACCTGAGTGATGTGGAGCGCTGCATTCAGGAGACAGGAGTGCAGGGAGTAATGAGTGCAGGTTAATGATGCAGGCTTACAATGGCTCATTACAAACTGTTTTTGCTATTTCAGTGGTATTAATGGATGATGTGTAATGTACATTAATGCTCAGAGTATGGATTGTTTTTAAAAACTCATTTCAGTTTTCATATCTATTATTTGTAGAAGGGAACCTTCATAATCCAGCACTGTTTGAAGGACGCAGCCCCCCGGTGTGGGAGATGGCTGAGGAATATCTTGAGGTGGTGAAGCAGCACCCCCCCTGCACTCTATCCTATGTGCGAGCCCACCTCTTCAAACTCTGGCATCACACGTATGTGTCTTTGGCTGTGATTGTTGCATATACCTTACACCTGCAATAGAAGATAACTGTCTTTATGCTATTAGTCAAAGAATGATAAAGCAGTCCTCATCCTTGAATGCTTAAAACATGAAATATTTCCAGTTACATTTTCCCTCTCTCAGTTCAATTCATTTTGGTTAAATTCAGTTTAGCAGGTTTCATTGGTACCACGTGCGTATCATAGGTGTGCTGTATACAGGGCTCCAGACTTAACTTGTTTAGTGGGAGCACTGGCAGAAAATTTAGGGGAACACCTTAAATCATATTGCAATGCAATTATTCACTTTTTTGCCATTTTAATTGTATCATAAACTATATGTAAACTACTGTATATTAACATTGGACTGTTTCAATTATTGAAGTAATTAGCATCACAGAGACGTATAATCAGTGAGATGTGAGGATTGTTAAAATAACATCTGTACAGATGTGAAGCCCTGACTCTATCAGTCAGTCAATCGATTTTATTTATAAAGCCCGATATCACAAATCACAATTTGCCTCACAGGTCTTTACAGCATACGACATCTCTCTGTCCTTAGGACCTTCACAGTGGATAAGGACCCCCCCCCCCCCCCCCCCAAAAAAAAAACAACAACAACAAAAAAACGTTCTGTATGACATTTTTTGCACGTCTGTCTGTCCTGGAAGAGGGATCCTTCCTCAGTTGCTCTTCCTGAGGTTTCTACCATTCTTTCCCCTGTTAAAGGTTTTTTTGGGGGGAGTTTTTCCTTATCCGCTGTGAGGGTCTTAAGGACAGAGGGATGTCATATGCTGTAAAGCCCTGTGAGGCAAATTGTGATTTGGGATGATTCCAGATAATTCCACAGGAGGATTTTAAATTCAATTCTGGATTTTACAGGGAGCCAGTGCAGAGAAGCTAAAACAGGAGAAATATGATCTCGTTTCTTAGATCCTGTTAGTACACGTGCCGCAGCATTGTGAATTAGCAGGAGAGTTTTTAAAGACTTACTAGAGCTACCTGATAATGGGGAGTTACAGTAATCCAGCCTAGAGGTAACAAAAGCGTGAACCAATTTTTCTGCATCTTTTCGGGTCAGGATAGGCCTAATTTTTGCAATATTACGCAGATGAAGAAATGCAGTCCGTGTGGTTTGTTTTAAATGAGAATTAAAAGACAAATCTTGATCAAATATTACTCCAAGGTTTCTTACGGTAGTGCTAGAGGCCAGAGCAATGCCATCTAGAGAAACTGTGTCATCAGATAAAGAGTCTCTGAGTTGTTTGGGGCCAAGAACAATAACTTCAGTTTTGTCTGAATTTAACATCAGGAAATTGGTGCTCATCCAGGTTTTTATGTCTTTAAGGCAATTATGAAGTTTAGTTAATTGATTACTTTATTCTGGCTTCATTGATAAATACAACTGTATCATCCGCATAACAATGGAAATTTACAGAGTGATTTCTAATGATGTTACCTAAAGGAAGCATATATAGAGTAAATAGGATTGGTCTGAACACAGAACCTTGTGGAACTCCAAAACAAACTTGAGTACGTAAGGATGATTCATCATGAACGTGAACAAACTGAAAACGATTGGATAAATAAGATTTAAACCAGCTTAGTGCAGAACCTTTTAGGCCAGTTAAGTGTTCCAGTCTCTGTAGCAAAATTTGATGGTCAGTTGTGTCAAATGCCGCACTGAGATCTAATAAAACAAGTACAGAGACAAGTCCTTTGTCTGAAGCAATCAGAAGATCATTTGTAATTTTAACTAGTGCTGTCTCAGTGCTATGATGCACTCTAAATCCTGAAATTCCTCAAATAAATTATTAACGTGGAGAAAATCACACAGCTGGTCTTCGACTACTTTCTCAAGGATCTTTGAAAGAAAGGTAAGATTAGATATTGGTCTATCATTGGCTAACACCTCTGGATCCAGGGTGGGCTTTTTTAGGAGAGGTTTAATTACAGCTAGCTTAAAAGACTGTGGTACTTAGCCTGTTAATAAAGATATATTGATCATGTCTAATAAATGAGTGTTAACTAAAGGTAAGACTTCCTTGAGTAGCCTAGTTGGGACAGGGTCTAAGAGACACGTTGATGATTTAGATATATATATCTGACTGATCTTTAATGAAAGCTGTTATCTTGTATTTTTTTTCTCTGACAATATTAACCTTACAGTCAGACACAATTTAGTTAACCTGTGTAGTTGAGGGGACAGGTCTGACAAACTCATATGAGACTGATTTACATGAGAATTCATGTAAAATGGAGGTTGAACTATGAACATAAATTACAGGAAGCCTGTAAAGTATTTCAATAAATTAATCTCAGAATTAAAACAAATTGAGAGAACAAACTGATATCTCCCTCTCCCCTCTCCACGCACACACACACACACCTCACCTCCTGATGCTTTCCTTACAAGTCAGTTAAATAGGATATAGTTTTATACAGTCCATGGCAGCAACAGTCATGTTTACAACAACAAAGTCACTATTTAAATCCCAATAATATCTGACTGGAATATAAATATTCTTCCCTCCATCACAATACTGAGTGAAGAAAGTCATCTCAGCATGAAGAAAACAAACAAGCATCAGTCATTCATCCTGCTCTCTGAGGACACTCACTGTCTGCAGGTTGGCTGCCTCAGGTACATCTTTAGATAAAGTGTTAGCCTACATACAGACAGCTTTCATTTTAGTTTGTCTTTAACTAGAGATGTACCGATACCACTTCTTTCTTCCCGATACCGATTCCGATCCCTGAACCTTAGGTATTTGCCGATACTGAGTATCGATCCGATACCAGTGAGTAAATAAAAATGGATGGGATATGAATTGTTGTATGTCTCAACCCCTAAAACTCTATGTAAAATATTAAGAAACAAATAAATACATAATAGTAGAATGAATGCCATAAAACTTTTTCTTATTATATTATCCATTGTTGACGCAGATCAAGACACAAAGTGCAGCCACACAATTTGGTAAAAAAAAACATTTTAAAGGCTACAGTAGAATGCTTTCTAACTCTGCTTCGTTTCTGTTTTGTTTGCCTGTAAGGTGCGTATGCGTGATGACGTGAGGCATTACATGGTATCGGATTGGTCATAGGCTGTACTCGCTGATACCCGATACTGCATATTAGGCAGTATTGGGGGCATTTCCGATACTGGTATCAGTATCGGTACAACTCTATCTTTAACACTTTGCTGTTAGCCTTGCAAGCGCTGCGTGCTTGTGTCGACTGCGATCGTAAATCATAGTGGTGAATGAGAGAATCATATTTCAAGACAGAGCGGGTTGAAATATGGCTTTCTATGTGCTGATCACATGTATTGATAAAGTATTGGCTTGGCTGGCAGAGGTTTTATCGCATTTACTTACAGTAATAAGCGTAGTTGTCGTCAACTAGAGTGATCTTGAAGTTATATATTCCCTTCATCTGCACCGCAGCCTCTCTGCTGTCGTCTGCAGCATTAGTTGAACTTTTCTACGGCAACGAGTAAAATGGTCTGGAGGGCTATTAGCCACTTGAAGTCTCTGCCTTGGCAGACTTTGCAAGTGCAGAGGGTGAATATTTGGATTCAGCCTCCAACTTCACTGCAGCTTGTTGTCACCACCTCCTGCTGCAGCTGCCTGCTCTCCACTTTCCAGGCAATGCACAGTTCATCTCAAACGAGCCTACTGATGAGTGTAGGTGACGTGATCCTCGCAGTTAACTAACAACTCACTCTGGACTTAATCTGGACTTTCCCCCTCTCACACACTTTGGCCAATACTGGCGGACTTGCTCCCTCGTTTGTTCTGATGTCTTCATATGTGCTACATTGTAGCAGGAAATGTTGCTCTGTCTCCACCTGTCTCTCTCTCACACACCTTCCGTGTGTGTGTGTGTGTGTGTGGGTGTGTGGGTGTGGGTGGGTGTGTAGGCTACAGATCCACCAGGACCTGAGAGAAGACTTGGCCAAGGTGAAGACCCTTGAGGGTTTGGCTGGTGTCAGCCACCAGCTTAAGCTGCGCTGCCAGGTAACAGCTCACAGTGGCTTTAACAATGTTCAGCAGTACTGGAGGGAGGTAAAGCAAAAGCAGGAAAACTTCAAACTTTTCAAGAAAATGAAAAATCACTCCAGTTGATATCAACAATGCAATGCTCAAGCAATAAGTGGAGTCATATTCTAAGTTAATAAGTAGGATTATTCATCGGCTTATGCTATTTGTGTAGCATCAGACATTACTCATTTCCTTGTGGTATTAACATGCAGTGTATCTGCTACATTATCCTGATCATGACATTTCATCACACGCCACTACATTCACACATACAGGGTTTCCAGCACCGTATCATAGCCAAGGAAGCTATAAAAGAAGGGAAATTTCATGATGTCAGTAACAGCATATGAATTTGGCATTGGAGCCAGAATTTGGTGCTACTTCTGTTTAAGTCAATAGGGTGGGCACGGCAAATCGCACCATAAGCAGGGCTGTACTGACTCAGAATTATGCCAGTTAAATACAAATATTCGATGATCTTTTTTTTTTTTTTACCCCAATATAAAGGTTTAAAGATAAAACAGGGTTCAGCTGATGTTTCAGTGTGAGAGTGCCATCCACCTAATATAGTAAACAAGCTAACTGTGGATGGATTGTAAATGTACAACAACATTTATTGCTGACACTAGATATCAAACAAAAGCCAGAGACTGTGTTGTATTAAGTTGCTGTGAGCAGTAAATTCACCACTTCCAAGCAAAAGAGAAAAGATCATGTTATCTGAGAGCCTGACGTTTAGTTATTGATCAAATACAGGTAGCCAACAATACCACCTGCTAACAATAAGTGGCGTTCTTCTGGTCAAAAAAGCAGCTGAAGCTATTTTGCTGACGCAAAAGTGCTTCTTTCAGCAAATTGGACTCATTGAGAATGTCCTGTGTGAAGACAAGTTATTAAAGCAAAGCAGAGTAAAAGTGAGTGCAGGAGTCATCTTTTCTTTAAAAGTACAAGTCCAAGGGGATCAACTCCCCGCACCACAAAAAAAAAACCCAGTGAGAATGTGCATGTTAATTGAACTTTGAAGTTATTAAAGCAAACCACATAAAACTGTGTTGTCCTTTTAAAATCAATCCAGTTTCTTCCAGCATTTCTAGTTGAAAATCTCTGAACTTTGCAGAAAGGCGTCAGTGCCGACACTCCCACTTCATTAGCTTGGCTGCTCTCTTCTGTCAAATAAAGACAGAGAAGCTAAGTTTCTGGGAACAGATTGGCCTTGCTGGTGAGTGTTGTGCATTTAAAACCGTTTGCTTTGTAAGCTTGTTTTTGACTGTGTAGTTAGCCCTCCGTTAATGTAGTGATATCTTAGCTACCTAGCTAATGTTAGTATCAAGATATTGTTGTCATAGAAACATACCCATGCAGAGCACGTAATTTAAAAAACACTATCTGGACCCCACAGGATCTTAAGATGCAGCAGAAAGTCAGTAACCATCACATAATGTATGTCTTTTAGTCTGGTGAAAGGATCTTTCAGTCTAAGATGAAACAAAAAAGATATAATGGGTTATAGTGGGATATTGCCTACCTGCCCCATTGACTCCAATAAAACTGATACCAAAGGCTGGCACGATAGCTGTCAGTTATATCATGTCCTTTCCTTCTTATATATTTTTCCTTGATTATAGCTGAGGGGCCATGCCTCACCTAAAATAGAGCACTGACCTCTACTATTATCAAAAGAAAGTTTTATACTTTTATGAAATATAATAAGGTTAGGGAAAATTAGCACAGATGCTAACTCAGCTTGTCTGAGTGACATAGAGCCACTGGGAAAACCAGGCATAGATGTGTCACTAATGGACAAAATAGAAAAAGTCCCTTTAACACTGCCTCTTTAAGGCGTACATTTCATGCCATTATGCACCTTGCCATTCCATATATATGGTACAATAACAGAATGGGGGGACAGAATTGTCTCGCCTTTAAGCCAACAGAAACAATGTCTGTAAAAACTGGAGAGCTGGCAGGGGTTGATGATGGGCAGCACAGGTGTAACGTTATGACAGCTTGTTATGCATGTGACCCACCACAGGAGAATTAAAAAGTAGCTGTTAGCAGTTAGCAGCCAACTTGAAGAAGAACAGTGTCAGAAAGTGTCCACAAGTTTTGAAAACAATGAGGCCCAGGAGCTTCTTACCCTCTGAGCAGAGCATGAGATCAGCAGCTATATAACAGGAATGGTAAATGATTGTTATTGTCATGTTAACGACATTGTAATTGTTTAGAAAGTGCTGCTGACACCTATGATATGTGTCACACTAGAAGCCACTGCTGTTATGTCACATTTCACACCTCTTTTGCCTGGCATGCTGTCTGAAATCACACACTGTAATGAAATGATGCTACCGTTGTTTGATACTGTGTAAAAATTAAAAGGTGGCATGAGGAAGGGACTCCATAGCAGCTCTTTAGCACCATTTCTGTGTAAAAAAAGGTTTTAGAGACTTAATGAGAATTTGTGTGTGCGTGTGTGCGTGCGTGCGTGCACAGGAGGAGATAGCCAAAGGACAGGATGTGGAAGAGACAGAAGGTGGCCTGCCGTTTCCCCACTGGATCTGCCAGCCATATGTCAGACCAGCGTGAGTTACCACCCTTTGTTGGTTAAATTTTCTCTAAGTAAACTTGTCATACAATTACCATACACCGTAGAATCGACGTCAGCTCCACTGAAAAGTCTTTTACAAGCGTGCATAGTGAGCTTTGGCTGAGTATCACAGCAGACAGGAAAAATAAGGCATGAGAGATGGTAATTGGTAAACATTTTCAAATGGCAAATACTCCAGAGCTGAGCTCTGATTGACACCAGCAAATAATCCTGAGCACCAGTCAACAGGGACATAGTGATCTTACCTACTATGTCTTACAGGCCGAAGGAGCCAGTTGCAAATGGTAACAGCCAGGGCTCAGAGGTGAGGAAGACTGTTTGTCAGAAGAGAGCACTGGAGGACACTGATGGAACAGCTGACACACTCTCCAAAAATAAGCAGAAGAAGAGATCACGAAACCCCAACAAGAACTTCTGTCCCGAGCAGAAACGTCAGTCTAACCTGCCACCTTCACCTCAAACTGCTAACTTCCTCTTTGAAACAAGTCCAGTGTTTAAGTGTCTCTTCTCTCCTCCCATAGCCAAGTACATCAAATGTGAGCAGTGTGGAAACCCAAAGGTCAGCAGTCAGTTTAAACAGTATGTGTGTGTGTATGCTCGCTGGTGTACTTATCTGTATCAGTCACTTTTCATGGCAGGTATCACAGATTTCCGCTCATTCAAGGAAATGGCTGTGCAGTGTTAATGAAAAAACAAGATGTAAAGATTAACTTAGTAATTTCAGTAGTTCGTCATAGTTAATCACATTTCTAGACACGTTTAAAATTCCATTATTTTGCATTTCAAAACTTTGAGGTAATGCAATTCTTACCAGAGTGTCTTGATTGGGAATCAAATGAATGCAAAGAAATTTACTCTATGATCTTGACTTTTAGATGTATGTCTTTCAAATCAGTGCTGCACTGCTACAACATTGTGGTCTGATATCATGATTTAGATGTAGGGGACAACTTAAGAGTGCTTATTCTGAAAATACAGTGTTTTTTTTTCAAAGGGTTACACTGTTACTGTTGATAAAATGCATTTAAATCTGGTTTTTCTTGATTATTCACTGACAGTGATTCCTGGTTTATGTGATAGTATTTGCACTTTTCAGGAGTTCCAGTTTAGTTGCGTCCTTTCATTAATACAGGTTCTGTATGTGTGAATCTACTGTTTCCAGCAATGGTAATGTTTATGACAGGTCACAACATGCCAACCTGTGGATGTAGTAATAATAATAACAATAATAATAATAATAGTAATAATAATAATGCATTTTATTTATAGGCGCTTTTCAGGACACTCAAGGTCACCTCAGAAGACACAGTAAAAAAAAAACAAGTAGCAATGTATCCATAGATCATAAAATCAAACAACTCAGTAATCTACAGTAAAAGTTAATAAAATGACTGGACAAAATTGTAATTGTAAACACTAGGTATAAAATAATCATAATAATAGCATCATCAATATGTGTGCCTCTACTAAATCAGACTGAGTAGGCCAGCTTGAATAGGTGTGTTTTCAGATGGGATTTGATAGTTGAAAGGGTGCCAATAGGCCCGATTCCACTGAAGAAGTTCCTGGTACTATTTGGGGGGCAGGAACTACTACAGGAACGTCCTCTCGCTCGGCCCTCTCAACCGCCGTGTCTCCACTGAGAGAGCGGAGTAGGAGGAAGGTTCCTGTAAAGTTTCCGGACTCTGTATGTGACGTAGTTGTTGCGCTACCATTTTGACCAGGGCGACGTAGGGGCATAGGGACGCCGTTAGCAGTGTCTGTAGTAACTAATATTTTAAAATAAAATATTTTTTCCAGCTGATGTCTTAGTTACAACATGATTGAGCTAACTGGAGTAGTTTCATGTTGTATCCGACAACGAGAGGCTTTTAACAGATGATGTCCTGATGTTAGCTTTGCTGCTGCTCTTAGCTGACATCGTGATTTCCCAAAACTGAATAAATACCACACATAGCAGCACAAAACTGCTTTGCTAGCTCAATCATGGTGTAACTAAGATCCACGGACCATTTATTGAGCCCTGGCCCCATAAAATTACCCCGAAGTTCCTGCGGTGGAAACGGGCCTAGGCCCGTTTCCACCGCAGGAACTTCGGGGTAGATTTACGGGGCCGGGGCCGTTGGTGCGTGTCTCCACTGCAGGAACCAGCCCCGAAGGACAGAGTTCCGGAACTTTTACAGGGGCTAAACAAGTCCCTGCTTCGGGGTAGGTACTCAGAATGGCCCTGAAAGACTCCTGGGTGGGGCTTGGGGGTTACTTGGCGCTGATTGGATTTAGTCAAGGCGGGATGTGACGTTAACAGAAAGCAACAAAATAGCCGGCTTTTTTAAAACTCAGCAGAGAGGGTTAGCTCGTTCATAGCTTCCACCGCCATGTAAACAAACTCAATAACCGGTCTGTCAAAAACATATTTTTTCCGGCGGATGTCTTAGTTACAACATGATTGAGCTAGCAAAGCAGTTTTGTGTTGCTATGTGTGGTATTTATTCAGTTTTGGGAAATCACGATGTCTAGAAAGCATCAGTGGCTGCAGCTGACAGGGACAGCTAACAGCAGCAAAACTAACATCAGGACGTCATCTGTTAAAAGCCTCCTGTTGTCGGATACGACATGAAACTACTCCAGTTAGCTCAATCATGTTGTAACTAAGACATCCGCTGGAAAAAAAAAATTTCACGGGCCACTTTGTGAGTTTAGTGAGTTATTACAGACACCGCTAACAGCGTCCCTACGCCGCTACGTTGCTCCGGTCAAAATGGTCGCATAACGATTACATCACATCCAGAGCCTGGTAACTTCACAGGAACCTTCCTCCTACTCCGCTCTCTCAGTGGAGACACGGCGGTTGAGAGGGCCGAGCGAGAGGACGTTCCTGTAGTAGTTCCTGTCCCCAAATAGTACCAGGAACTTCTTAGGCCCGTTTCCACCGAAGAAGTTCCTGGTACTATTTGGGGACAGGAACTATTGGCACCCTTTCAACTATCAAATCCCATCTGAAAACACACCTATTGCGAATGTCAGGGGGAAGAGAGTTCCGGGGCGAGGGACAGAATGGCTGAAGGCTCTAGAACCCATAGTAGTCAAGCGGACAGATGGTGATATGTGTGCAGAAGAGGATCTAAGAGTCTGGAAGGGTGTGTAGATATGGAGGAGTTCAGGGAGGTATAAAGGGGCTTGATTGTGAAGGGCCTTGAAGGTGAGAAGCAGAATCTTGAAATTTATGCGATATTTAACAGGAAGGCAGTGAAGGTGCTGGATCACAGCATCCATCGAGGGGGTTCTGATTATGATAGGGGCGGCTGAATTCTGGACCAACTTAAGTTTATGAAGACACTTGAGAAGAAGTCCAAAGAGGACAGAATTGCAGTAATCAATACGGGATGTAACCAAAGAATGAACGAGGATGGTTGTGCTGTGAGGTGTAATTGATGGCGAAGACGGTCAATGTTTCTTAGGTGAAAGTATGCAGACTGAGTGACATGATGACTTGATGTTGGCCTCAAAAGACATTGTACTGTCAAGGATGACATCCAGACTCTTAACCTGAGGGGATGGATGAACTTTGTAATTATCAATGGTTAGAGTGAAAATGTGCGGGTTAGCCAGAGTAGATTTGGTACCCACAAGGAGACCCTCAGTTTTATCACTGTTGAGTTTGAGGAAGTTGCATGAAAGCCAAGATTTAATATCCAGCAAGCAGTCAGAAAGGGATTTGGAGGGGAGAGTGGAAGTAGGCCTAGTGGACAGGTAGAGCTGGGTGGCATCGGCACAACAGTGGAATTGAATACCAAATTTTCTAAAGACATGGCCAATAGGTAGAAGGTAAATGATAAATAGAAGGGGACGTAGGACAGAGCCCTGAGGAACACCACTAGTAACAGGGAAAGAGTTGGATCTGAATTTGCTGATTTGAACAAAATGAGTGCGGCCAATTTATAGCAGTGCCAGTGATACCAATGGTAGCTAATCTTTCTGGGCAGATGTTATGTGAAATGGTATCGAAAGCTAACAGGCAAGTAGATGATTTGGATTTACGAATCAGACCAGATATTTCAGCAACAGTCAGAAGTTTGAAACTAGATAGGGAATGCACGGGGGGAACACATCCCCTTAACACATAATATACTTGCATGGTGGTATGTCTGTGCTTTGCAGTTATACCTCCAAAACACTAGTAGTCCTGGTGTTCTAGTGTGCTAGTGGGCTTTCTGTGCTGTAATGGTAAATTGCTGTATTTTGACTGATACAAATCATACTTAAAACAAGCATTAAACATGGCTTAATGGTGACCATTTCAAACAAAGTACACAAATTGGTTTCATTATAACTTGCAAGGTTCCTTGACAAAAAACTTGTCTTTTGCTGGACACATTTTCCCAACAAATAGAACATGCTAACATTATTAGCACAAGCTTATAGCATTTTACATTGTATAAATTAGCCAAGTGGCTAGCTGAGGTCTTCCTCTGCTCATATGAAGCCAGGATCAACAACAACATTTAACAAAGGTAATGTTACAAATTATGGTTCAGTTACAACTCAAAAGTTTCACCAGAAAATTGTCTTACACTAGACATGTTGTCCTCATAAGCCTATGACATTTACATTGCATAAATTAGCCTAGCAGCTAGCAGGTTTTTTTACTCGCATTAAGCCAAGCTATATCGCACAAAGAACTTAAAATGCAGGTCTGCTGTCACTCGCTAGTTAACCATTCGGTCACTCCAGAGTAGTGCTTTGGTAATGCATTTGCCCACTGACATCAGTCTGATTAGCTCCACCTGTGTGCTCAGCTTGTAGGTGGTAGCCCAAACTCGAAGTGCTTTGGTGATATTTTAATTCCATTTGACACAAGGTGCAGATTACTTTTGACTAGTCAACTGAGCCAATTGGGAGTTTTTCAAAGTAAAAAGAGCCATTCTTTTCCATCACTGTGACAGCAGGAAGCAGCTGTGGCAGCTTGACTACAAGTAAGGGTGCACTGAAGAGACAAAACTAACAGCACTGATTTAAAAAAAAAAAAAAAAGAAACAACCTTAATTACAGACCTTAATCGCATCAAATGAATGCTGTCAGCCCTAGTTAAAACAATACCAATTGAGATACAGTTATAGGTATCTATAAGGATGTCTTTTCTCTCTGTATGTGCTTCCTTCAAGGAATCAAATAAGACAATCCCAATTCAGCCCCAGCAGCTGATATGGTTTCTTTTGCTCTGCAGGGAAATAAATGTGTCTTCAACCTGTGTCGAGGCTGCTGCAAGAAGAAGGCCTTCAAGGAGGTGGCAGACTGTCCAAGTAGGTACATGCACAGGTGACAGTCTGTGCTGATTATTTTATCACCAATATATCTGATACTAAGGGGGTTATCAAGGGAAAGTCATAATCGGAAGTCATTTTTCTAACAAAATACTGCACACATTTTGCATGAATATCTAAAAAGTCATAGAACATGATAATCAGTTTTCATCAACTACTGTTAGAGAAAACATTATCAGACGTAATGAAAATAATCCTGTCTTTGGGTGACAGGCCATGGGCTGAGGTTCAAGACCAAGGCAGAGAAACAGAAAGCTGAGGAAGAGAGGAAGGAGGACGAGAGGAGGGTGGATGAGAGGACTGAGGTCTTGGCAATAGAGACAAAGAGAAGCAGCAGCTCTCCTCAGCCTATCCCATATCCAAGTACAGAGCTGCAGGTGCAGTCCAAGAACCAGCTGCCACTATGAGCAGGACTAAGGCTATCACGACATGTCTGCCTAATCAAGGTCATTTCTCTTGTGATCAGAAAGGTTAACACCCTTGAAACATTTGATGTCAAGAAAAAAAAAAAAAAAAAGGTCACAACATCTCCGCCATCTTGGTCCTCATCAAGTGGGCTTACTGCTGTTTATTTAAGTCCAAATGTTCATTCACAGTAAGAATCACTGGTGTCAGGCTGTTGTGTGGACCTGCTTTGATTTATTACACAAACTCCTGGGTTGTTTCAGGTGATTGGGAGAGATGTATTTGAAACTTGAGGTAACAAGGTTAGTGTGTGCATGTAGAGGTAGCGAAGGATTAGTCAGGACATACAGAATAAACAGCTGCTAAGTAACTTCAGCAGGGAAGAGACCGAAGTATGGATGGACACTGATCAGCACACCAAAAACTGTAAAGTTACAGAACTATTTTTTATGTGGTGTGGAATTTCTTTTTGTATAATGGGACAAAAACTTTGCAACTAATGAGGGAAAGTTGTGAGCCACAAGTATTAAAGGACTCAAACCTGTTAAGAGAAATAATTTTACTGATATCTTTAAGGTTATGATTGCATTTTTACATCATTAGTTAACCTATTTATTCTGGATTATGGTTTGCCTGTACTTCATTGACTAATGTATATGACCTTTGATGGAAAGTTCAACTGCCTATCCAGCTATCAGAGTGGTGCTGTGTCTGCTGTCTCAGATGGGCTCAGTGCCTACGCAGTCTATTTAGTGGCACCTCCTGTATACTGATACATGCAGTGTTATTTTTTTGTTTGTTTTTTTTCTTCACCTACATACACAATTTTTCACGTTGAGTTTAGCCTATCTTAGCACATATATTAGAAGCTAGCTCAGAGGCCTATACTGTGATGCAGGATTTGAAATTAGCGAGGTAACTGACAACAACAGCTAACCTGCGCCAGAGCAGGTTAATGTCATAGTATCAGATCACAGGCTGTCAACAGCACCCGATCTCTGACCATCAGATCACTGAAGAAAAAGTATCCAAGGACGATGGTCGAGTCTCAGATAAAACAAGAGTAGCCTATATGCTGTATAATTTCATTGTTCCAGGGCCCTATTTCCACTGGTTTAAAAACAGAGCTTCTAACAAACGGAGAGATTATTTACAACACTAAACACATGATTTTTTCACAGTATTTTCACTTATGCAAAGTTTACTTAAGTCTGCAGTCATAGTGATGCTTTTGTTTTTGCTTTTTACACAGCAGGTCAGAATAACATGAGACACCTGTGTGATGAGAAATAAGATAAAACGGATGATATTTGTTAGTTAAATAATCCACACACTGTTAATCAGCTCCTGTTATTATAAATGCTACATTTCGGTCAAATAGACCTCATCAGTCATTAACTACTTTTCCATCTTTTACTTCAGTAGCAGAAACAGTCTGACATCACTTTAAAGTGTTTTATGTGACATCATCCAACAAAACAATGAAAAAATAGCCCATGCGAATGTCTCATATAGTCCAGTGATATCTACACAGTGAGTTTTTGAATAGTGTTTTTAATGTGTTCTGTAGTTAGTATTGTTTACATCTGGCGTCATTGACATTTTACTGTCTCACAGTCCTAGACACTTGCGGTACCGTTTCATCTCATATGATATGAAGGAGCCTACTTCATTCATGGTTCTGGTGGTGTTGCCCATAACTAACACCCACCACGCTTCGTAGTATTGGCCTCAGCTCTGTCAAAAGTGAAAAAAGAAATAGATATGTTTAGCTAACTTGCCAACAGGACCCATTGGAGACTTTTTCCTTCCCTTCGATGGAAGATAGCTGTTGAATGTGATTCTGGTCTTTGTAAAAAGCTAACGTAGTATCTCTGCAGAATGCAAAGACTGGTACATAAAGCCCCTGAAAACTTTTTTTTTTTCTTCAATGAAGTATTTTCTGTGACATTTAATATTCATGACAAAAAAATCATCTTTAGGCATTACTTAACATTCAAATGCTGATAATCCTTGTTGGTGCTTAGATGTAGGTTGTATCAGAGTTTTAGAGTTAAGCCTGGCCTACGTTGAACCAGTGAGAAGAGCACCGGGAAAAAATGCAAATACAGGAATGTCAAGTGTCTTCAGGGTCTTAAGGTAAGACCTTACACAAGTGTTTGACCCAGAATGTCCTTTATCAACCAATTGCTTTGTGATAATTTTAAGAGACCCCCATCAAGACAAGTCTCAATCCTCTGCAATTTCACAGGGACCACCAGTTCTTATTATTGCATTTTTTCATCACACATCATTCTTGTTTGTATTGATGACAAATACAGAAGGCATGAGCCTATATTTTTCTTTTATCCTTCAAGTCCTTTAGCTGTGGATCTTGCAAAAGTGCATGATCAACAGTTTCATCTTGACCAAACAAACAAGATCCCCTCTACAAACATCTTAAACAATTAGTATATTTTTATGCCTTCTTGCCGGCTGTAGCCATGGCCAGAGGCATGAAGTTGCGTGTTGTCCATCTGTCCGTCCATCCCATTCTCTTGAACACAATATTCCAAGAATGCCCTGAGGAAATTTCTTCAAATTTGGCACAAACTTCCACCTAGACTTAAGGATGAACGGATTATATTTTAGTGGTCAAAGTTCAAGGTCACCGTGGCCTTGCATCTTTTTCATTTTTGTTAAAGGGCTGTCTCAAGAATATCTTCAAATCGAATCAAATCAACTCACTTTATTTATATAGCACTTTTCATACATTAAAAAAATACAACACACAGTGCTTCACAAAATAAAAACATACATCAAAAAATACTACAAATATTGAAAACCCGCCCCTCCCATCCCCACATATAAACGCATGCACGTACGCACGCGCACACACACAGAGTCAATAGAGTGCCTAAGTCACGTGACGCTCATGGGACCTTAGATCGTAAAAAATATGAATGGCAGTGAATGAGGAAAGCAATGTTATCTTTTGGTCCCGTTTTGAGTTGTGACATGAAATCCAAATATGTTGTTAATGAATTTAAAACATAAACTTTAAGGTCAAGAAAGTCATACTTTGTGGTAAAACTTTTGAGATATAAGCTTTTGAAAAAACGTAATTAGAAAAACTACACAGGAGGCGGTCGCGTATGTGACGTCATAGCTTTCACTCGCTTCCTGCAGCTTGGCCTCCCCGCTGAAATTCCACTGTTTTATCATTAATCGATTTATGATTGAAGATGTCTGTGTGTTTTGTGCCAGGCTACAGTCACTCCAAGCTGCACTCTATATAGTCCCACACAGAGAGGTGTCACAGCCTATGGCCAGATAAGAGGGAGTGCCACCACAGAGAAAAAAGTTAAAGATTTAAAGATTAAAAAAACTAAGATTTAGAAATTTAATAATAATAAAATGCATAAAGATTTAAAAATAAATAATTTAAAAGCATTAGAGATTAAAATAACATATAATAGAATAAAAAGAGTAAAAGAAATCAGTTAAAAGCCAAACTAAAAAGGTGAGTCTTGAGCCTCCTTTTAAAAACATCAACAGCCCTGATGCTCTCCTGCAGGCTATTCCATAAGTCAGGGCCATAATGGCTGAATGCAGCCTCCCCGTGGGTTTTTGTTCTGACCTTTGGAATGATTAAAAGGCCGGTGCCGGAGGCAGGGCCGGCCAAAGCCTCCATGGGGCCCTAAGCAAAATTCACACACCTACTATAAGTTATTTCATGTTCTACTCTGTCATCACAGATACACTTGTAAAACTAGATTTGAGAACTTTTCGTTGTACTTAGATTGTAATCCACAGTGATTAAGGCCATGGAAGCAGAAAACAGATTTTCAAACTTGCTGAAAAAATCTTTCACTTAATTTTTGGCAAAGTCAGCAACTCCCCCTACTGGCCATGCAGAGAATCAATAGATAAAACCTCAAAGAGCAGCCCAGCATGTTTTACCCATTTATGATTTTTAACCTGAAATGGTAGCAAATTCAGCTATAAGAGCAGCCTGGGGTTGATTTACACTTAATATTCAAAGTGATATAGTACTAAGAGGGATACCGAATGTCATCTAGTAAAAGTAACATTAACAAAATGAACCAATCCTTTCCTGTAAACACAATCTGCTTTATTATTTTTTGTTTTAAATAAACTGCAACACAGAGAGGACAGTGGATGGAGCAAAGGATGGAGATGGACCTAAGATGAAAAACAACAACAAAAGCTAGTCATGTTAGATGTGATATTACACTTGCTGCTTATTTTCTAAGTAAAATAGTACAGCTATAGCTTGTAATAAGAAAACAATCTGCCAGTGGAACAACTGAAAATAGCTTGAGAATCTTATATTAGAATGATTCATCTCAGAATGTTCCGCAGTACACTGAGCAGTTACAAAGGCTGTTTTGTTGTTAACTTGCCAGGTACAGCTGAGTTTGCAGCAGGCACAGAGGGGACAGTGGGCACAGTGGATGGAGCAGAGGATGGAGATGGACCCAAGATGAAAAACATGTCCCTTGTCATATGATTATATCTTATATTAGTATATCTTATGAGATTTTTTGACTAGAAATTAAATATACATGGTGACAGTTTTTCCCTCACCTGATTCATTAGCCTTGGCTGAGCCTGAGGAGGTGGACTGCCCCTGGGCTGAGCCAGTGCCTCCTCCAAAATACTTAAACAGTGCTCCTAGGAAAGTTTCATATAACTTAAGAGCATAATAGGGAGTTGATGTAAAATTAATGTTTATTTACTCACATAAATTACTTTGTTCTGCAGCAAACAACATATCTCAAACTATAAGTTAACTAAGTTAATTCATTAATGCAAAAACATATTGCTAGCAAACGTCACCGCGTCTGTAATTAATGTTAGTTGATATTAAACATTTGCTATCAAACGTTAGCAAAAATATTGTTTTGATGCCCAAAAGTGACCCAGAATATATACACCGAGAATCAACTTATTCAGAGTATTGCACAAACACAAAAACCTTAGCTTGAATAGTAAGCTATATAACCTACCAGATAAAAGAGATATTTCTCTAGTTTTGAACTAACGTTAGCTAGCTAATTTGCTATTATAGGCTAACGTAGTTGGAACAAAATATCAACAATAATGAGGGACTTTGCTAATTTGAGGAAACTTTTCAAAATCTCCTTGACACCAAACATTACATTACCAAGATATGCAAACATACCTTTATCTTCTTGGTTTTTTTCTCCTCTTCCTTCCTTTTTCTTTCTTCTGCCCTGAAAGGTATGTCCTTCTTGCGACATTATTAGGCCTTCCACCTGCTGCTAGCTCCTTCAATGCGCAGTGCGCACTGCAGGGCTGGATGCACACCTTCCTAGCGGAGCTCTGACATTTAGAGCAGAGAGGCAGTAGGAAACTACACTCTGTTAACATAATATTGTCTTTTTGTACAACAACGTATATTTGATGATATATGAATCATCATCACTCACACATGGAAAAAAATCTTCTTTTTTTTTTTCTTTTTTTAAGTTGATTGCTCTTGAGGGGCCCCCAGTGGTCATAGGGCCCTAAGCTGGTGCTTAGTTCGCTTATGCCTTGGGCCGGCTCTGCACACTAACTATGGGTCATACTGCTATATATGAATTATAACCCACACTATGTATAGTGCATGTAAATCAAATGATGATTGTCACACAAGGATTACTGTCTATGACACCTGATAGGCATGTTAATGTCTTTCGACCTGGAGTTTTATGAAATGGAAAAATTTGGGCAGATTACACAATGTATACTCAAATTATAACAACATCCTATGGCATGGCGAAAAATGCGTCACCATGGCAACATTTAATGAAAACTCACAATAATTACTAGAAATGTAATAACATTCTTTTTGTTTGTTATTTATTTGACCGCATTTGAAGAGGATCTGGTCAGCCCACTACGAGGTGTACATCAAACTATAAAACAAAGGGTTTCCTGTTGCTAGTAGGTGGCACTATGACTGTAACTTAATGTATGCTTGTAGATGTCATGAGGTTGGTAGTGTTATGAAGCATGAAGAATTTGGAGCACATTGGACAACGCATGCTGTAAATACAGCAACTGTCTGTTTTATAGTGATACATGTAAAATGGCCACCACACCACGGAAAAGCCATTAAATAAAAACTCACCATCTTCACAATACAGCATCATCAAGGACTTTTCTGATCAAATTTGTGTCCTCGGATGTCTTCAGTCTTGGATTCTTGCGCAGCATGTGAAATTTGGGGCAAAATGTATGTGTGACGAAGAGCCCTTCATCACCTGACTATTAACTTTTCACTTGCACATTAGATGGGATGTCTGGTATTTTTGCACATAAATAATTGCACAAACACTTTAAGAGGCAACAGCACTTTATTTGAATATTTGCACATTACATTTTTAATCACATTGTAGTTTTGCACATTTGTATGGCGTTGTTTGCACAGTTGATTGATTCAAATATTTGTCTCCATTAGGTTGTCCTGTTTAAATGTGATTGGCAGGCAGGTGCTGTGTTGGCCACACAGTTTTACCTGGGAAGAGAGCAACCATGGAATAAATATACAGCCATGTTCTACTTCATAAAGCAAAGCTAAGCTAAGATGTGATTGATTAAATGTGTAACCTGTTGGCCTTAAGAGTGTGTGTGGTGCAACATGAGAAAAGTGTACTTACCAGTCCTTTGTTCCAGGGTGTTCGGGCAAAAGGCTTCCCCAGGCAACAGAGTCCATCTTTTATGGTTCCGGGGGTAACCAAGTGGAAATTGGTGTGGGGTGATTTGGGAATATGTGTTTTGTTTTTGTCAGTGCAATAAGGTTTAGTGAGGGTTTGTATTTCATGGGTTTAAATAAGTTTATTCTGTGTTACATAGCGTGGTGATAATTTGTATTGGAAAATATTGGGGGAAAAAGTGTGTATTATTCTGCGCAGACAGTGGATCCCTGTCGTTGAGATCACCCGCAGCCATGAGCAGGAGCACAGCATAAAAGGCGCCATTTTAACAGCTTTCTGGGTTGTTGCTGGTCGGACTGTGGGAGGATGTGTCTGTGTGCCGCTGAGATGGGGGGAATAAAAACCTTATCTGATACACGCCAGAATGCCTGAGAAGTCAGTCATTTTGTTGTATTCCAGCCGTAATTGTGGTCCATCTTACAAGTGGTGTCAGAAGTGGGATCCACGTTACAACAATGATGACAAGGCATGGTAAGAAGAATGACCAGGAAGAACCAGACGAGGGGCTAAGCAGAGCATGTGCTACAGACACCATGACGGATGCTAAACAGGACGATAAGCTGGATGAACTAGCAGGTCTGGTGAAGTCATTAATGCAAGCCCAAGCGGAGAGAGATCAGCAAAGAGACAAGGAGTCCTCTCGTCAAGAGCAGCGATGGAGACGCATGCAGCATCATGTCTCCCAAATTCAGATGCAGGTAAACATGATGAGAGGAGAACAAAGAACAGAGCCTGACACTATGGATGAAAATCGTCGTCCTCAGAGGGATGAGGATGATGATGGTGGTGATGAAAGTGGTGACTTTGATGACGTAGATGACATGATGAGCCAGAACAGTTGGTATTTTAGACAGCAGAGGAAACCCCTTGCCCACAGGGAACCCAAACTGCTGCCACTATCTCCAGGGGATGACATTGAACATTTCCTCACAACATTTGAGAGAATGGCCCAGGTTTGTCACTGGCCTAAAGAGGGCTGGGCTGTGCGTCTGGTTCCTCTACTCACTGGCAAAGCACGCAGTGCTTATGTTTTGATGGACATGGAAGACTCAGAACAGTATGAACAAGTCAAAGCTGCAATTCTGGCAAAGTATGAAATTACAGCTGATACCTACCGCAGAAGATTTCGGTCTCTCAAGATTGAGCATGGTGAAACTCCGCGAGAGCTGTATGTGCGTCTGAAAGACCTGTTCGGGAAATGGGTCAAACCAGAGAAAGCAACAGTAAAAGAAATAACAGAGACTATGATACTAGAACAGTTCCTGAGGATGGTCCATCCAGAACTGGAGATCTGGATCCGGGAGCACGACCCCAAGACAGCCGAGGAAGCAGCACGCCTAGCAGAAGTCTTTACATCAGCCAGAAAAGGAAGTCGAACTGCCTCCTTTGGTTGGGAGAACCACCAAACCCACTCAAGTAAGTCCACTGGGGGTGAACAGGGGTCTGGTCAGCCACAAGGTAGAGGGTTTCCAAGGGATAGGCAGTTTACTCCCCAGGCCTCAAGTTATGCTAAAAAGCCTCCTTCCCGTGCCTCTAAACAGGATGTCAGGTGCTACAATTGTAATGCTCTAGGTCACACAAAACCATTTTGCCCAGCCTTAGGCCACACCAAGCCATCACTCCTGTGTTCTGCTCCAAGGCCAACCACAGTAGGTGCAGTGAGGGAGGCAGGTCGTACAGCTCCAGTTCTGGTCAATGGTCAACGTGAGATAGCATTGCTTGACTCTGCATGTTATCAGACAGTAGTTTTGTCCAGTCTGGTCCCCAGAGGAAAATGGAGTGAGGACAATTCACAGCTAAGCTGTATTCATGGGGATAAGCATGTTTATCCGACAGCTGAGGTCTATCTGACTGTAGGGGGGCAGACTTTCCTGTTGCCAGTGGCATTAGCTCCAACATTACCATATGCTGTAATTCTAGGCAATGATTTACCCACACTCTACGACCTTATGGCCCAGCCAACATGCAAACCTGACATAAGCAGTGATGAGGGTCAGAATTCAGTAGCCGATTTTGGTGAGCCACAGAGTGAGGCAGTCACATTGCCTGTAAAACCATGTCATGTAACCACCAGAGCACAAAGTGCAGAGGGAGGCCTTAGAGAGTTGCCTTTCTTTGGGGTAGACTGGAAAGCAGGGCCAGTTAAACCTCACAAATCAAAGTCACAGAGAAGGCAGGAGAAGCTAAAGGGTTCTCTTAGACAAGGAGCACAGAGCTCTCCCAAACCACCTGAGTTGCTTGAGGTTGAGTTTCCCCTAGATCTGAGCACGCTTCAAAAACAAGATGCTACACTGAAGCAATGGTTTGAGAAGGTGACAGAGGTGGAGGGTGTTCAGATAAATAACCCAAGCTGCTTAGATGAATCCACCTACATAATCAAAGAGAGCCTTCTCTACCAGAAAAAGGGAAAAACTGAGGCCTTAGCACTTCCAAAACAGTTCAGACAGAGAGTTATGGAGATGGGTCATTCAATCCCATGGGCAGGTCACATGGCATTCCAGAAAACTCTGAACAGGATTGGAAGCCGTTTTGTTTGGCCAGGGATGTACATTCAAGTCTCTCAGTTCTGTGCTTCCTGTGAAATCTGCCAGCTAACCTCTGCTAAGGGAGTGACACGTGCCCAGTTACAGTCTTTGCCCATCATTGACACGCCTTTTGAGAGGATAGGCATGGACATTGTAGGCCCACTCGAGAAAAGTTCCTCAGGCTATCGGTACATATTAGTGATATGTGATTATGCCACACGCTACCCAGAAGCCTTTCCTCTCAGATCTTTCAAAGCTAGACAGGTAGCAGATTGTCTGTTGCAGCTTTTTTCGAGGGTAGGCATACCTAGGGAGGTGTTAACAGATTGTGGGACAAACTTTTTGTCCAAACTGTTGCAGCAAGTTTATCAAGTGTTGGGAGTTAAGGGCATTAAGACCACCCCTTACCACCCCCAGACGGACGGGTTGGTGGAGCGCTACAACCAGACATTAAAAAACATGCTGCACAAGTTTGTGTCTCATACAGGTTCTGACTGGGACCGCTGGCTGCCATATCTGCTGTTCGCGTATAGAGAGGTCCCACAAGCATCAACTGGATTCTCTCCATTTGAACTGTTGTACGGCCGCCAGGTGAGAGGACCACTGGACCTGCTGAGAGATTACTGGGAGAATTCACAGTCGGAAGGAGAAAATGTTGTGGAATATGTGGTGAAAATGAGGGAGAGACTGGAGGAGATGACGGCGCTCGCACATGATCACATGGAGTCAGCTCAACGAAACCAGAAGGTGTGGTATGACCGGAAGGCCAGAGACAGAGTCTTTCATCCAGGCCAAAAGGTGCTGTTGCTACTGCCAACCAGTGAAACCAAGTTGCTGACTAAGTGGAACGGACCATATGACATCAGCAAACGTGTGGGTAAGGTCACATATGAACTGTTCATGCCTGACAAGCTTAAAAAACATCAGACTTTTCATGTTAACCTGCTGAAGGAGTTCCAGGTGCGGTCAGAGCCGGTGCACCAGCAGCTGTTGGTCCGTGCTGTGAAGGAGGAGGACAGCATGGACGAGTTCTTCCCAGCCACCACCACGACAGCAGAGACCCCAGAGATAGACCTATCACATCTGTCTCCCAACCAGCAGGCAGAGGTGAAACCCCTGCTTGATCCAGAGCTCTTCAGAGAGACACCAGGTTTCACCTCGCTTGTGCAACACAAAATTCGGCTGAAAGGAGATGCCCCAGTGCGTCAGAAGAGCTACCGGATTCCTGAGCGGTTGATTCCTCTGCTGCAAAAGGAAATCAAGCTGATGTTGGAGCTGGGAATCATAGAGGTCTCCTGCAGTGAGTGGTGCAGTCCCATTGTGTTGGTTCCAAAGAAAGATGGTACGCTCCGTTTTTGTATCGATTTCAGGTACCTGAATGCCGTGTCTAACTTCGACCCATATCCGATGCCTCGGATTGATGATCTGGTGGAGAGAGTTGGAAGAGCTCGGTACATCACCACACTGGATCTCAGCAAGGGCTACTGGCAGGTAGCATTAGCACAAGAGGCCAGGGAGATGACAGCTTTCAAAACGCCTTTTGGTATGTATCAATTCAGGGTCATGCCGTTTGGTCTCCAGGGGGCACCTGCCACATTTCAGAGACTGATGGACCATGTTCTGAGAGATTTTTCTGACTGTGTAGCTGCATATTTGGATGATGTGGTTATTTTCAGCCAGTCATGGGAGGAACATATGGTTCACCTGCAACAGGTGCTGCAGAAACTGATGGCAGCTGGCCTTACCATTAACCCTCATAAGTGTTCTGTTGCCCAAAAAGAGGTGGAATACTTGGGTTATGTCATCGGATTTGGACAGATCAAACCACAGCTGGGGAAAGTGGAGGCCATCCGATCCTTTCCTGTTCCCACCACCAAGAAGAAGCTGAGGGGATTCCTGGGTCTGGTGGGCTGGTATCGTAGGTTTGTGCCTCGTTTTGCGGATAGAGCTGTGCTGCTCAATAACCTAACCAAAGCCTCTGCCCCAAGTAAGGTTCCATGGACGGATGAGTGTGACAGAGCCTTCAGGGACCTCAAGGAAGCCATCTGCACTCACCCGGTTCTCCACAGTCCTGACTTTGAGAAGCCTTTCATCCTGCAGACAGATGCGTCAGGAGTGGGCCTGGGAGCAGTGTTGCTGCAGGAGGTGGAAGGAGAGAGGAGACCTGTGGTGTTTCTAAGTCGGAAGCTGCTGGACAGAGAGACAAGGTACTCAACAGTGGAAAAGGAGTGTTTGGCGATGAAGTGGGCCATCGATACCCTCCGATACTATCTGTTGGGACGCCACTTCTACCTGGAAACTGACCATCGGGCTCTACAGTGGTTGCACCGCATGAGGGATGCCAACATGCGCATCGCAGGCTGGTACCTGGCTCTGCAGCCATATGACTTCACAGTACATTACAGGTCGGGGAAGTCAAATGTGGTGGCAGACTGTCTGTCCCGAATGTTGGAGAACTGAGGTACCTTTCTCTTTGGGGAGAGGGAGGAGGAAATGTGACGAAGAGCCCTTCATCACCTGACTATTAACTTTTCACTTGCACATTAGATGGGATGTCTGGTATTTTTGCACATAAATAATTGCACAAACACTTTAAGAGGCAACAGCACTTTATTTGAATATTTGCACATTACATTTTTAATCACATTGTAGTTTTGCACATTTGTATGGCGTTGTTTGCACAGTTGATTGATTCAAATATTTGTCTCCATTAGGTTGTCCTGTTTAAATGTGATTGGCAGGCAGGTGCTGTGTTGGCCACACAGTTTTACCTGGGAAGAGAGCAACCATGGAATAAATATACAGCCATGTTCTACTTCATAAAGCAAAGCTAAGCTAAGATGTGATTGATTAAATGTGTAACCTGTTGGCCTTAAGAGTGTGTGTGGTGCAACATGAGAAAAGTGTACTTACCAGTCCTTTGTTCCAGGGTGTTCGGGCAAAAGGCTTCCCCAGGCAACAGAGTCCATCTTTTATGGTTCCGGGGGTAACCAAGTGGAAATTGGTGTGGGGTGATTTGGGAATATGTGTTTTGTTTTTGTCAGTGCAATAAGGTTTAGTGAGGGTTTGTATTTCATGGGTTTAAATAAGTTTATTCTGTGTTACATAGCGTGGTGATAATTTGTATTGGAAAATATTGGGGGAAAAAGTGTGTATTATTCTGCGCAGACAGTGGATCCCTGTCGTTGAGATCACCCGCAGCCATGAGCAGGAGCACAGCATAAAAGGCGCCATTTTAACAGCTTTCTGGGTTGTTGCTGGTCGGACTGTGGGAGGATGTGTCTGTGTGCCGCTGAGATGGGGGGAATAAAAACCTTATCTGATACACGCCAGAATGCCTGAGAAGTCAGTCATTTTGTTGTATTCCAGCCGTAATTGTGGTCCATCTTACAGTATGTAAAGTCAAATTACAGAAGCTTCCTGTGTCATGATAAAACATTGGAATTTGCTGTCACAGCAATGTTGTTTGACAAAACTTAAAGCTTTGCAATTTAGCATCAGGAAGGTCATGGGATTATACTGAACAAAATTTAGGTGAATCATGTTAATCTGCTAAGAGGAGTTAGTAAAAGTATGGGGCCTGTTTTGAGCAACAATTTTCACACTAAACTAAAGCTGGCCAAATTCCTGTCGAGTTTACAGTGTGGCCCCAAGATACTTTTTTGAAGTCTAGAGCTCATACACGTCTGCACCAATTTCTTTTTTATCCTGGTGAAATTTACTATGGGGCTACTTCGCTGATATTGAGCCCCCTTGGCAAACACAAGCAAAAAATCCTATCAGATAACTCATTTTAGCACTTATTATACTGTATGTGACAAGTTTCGTGTGTTTTCAAGTATCCCTAGCCCCTCAAAAACAGCTTCCTATTTCATGGCAAAAAATGTAACAACACAGCAATGGTGTTTGATGAAAACTTTAAAGTTTCATTTTTAAGTAGAAGGTCTTCAGACTTACCTGAGCAAGTCTGAGGTGGATCTGGTGAATCTGCTACAAGGGGCACTTCAGAGTATAAAACATATAATTTCCTGTTTCCATTAGGTGGCACTATGACTGACTCAAAATTGGCAAGTAGATTTCTTCTTTCACTGTTCGACTAAATCTCACAATCTTCACAATAAAGCATCAACAAGGTCTTTAGGGCTTTTCTGCCCCGAATTTAAAGTGGATCTGGTCAACTTGCTGGGAGTAGTACTAGAAAGTATAAAACGTCATTTCCTGTTGGAGTAGGTGGAGCTCTGACTGTAACTGAATTTTGACATGTAGATGTCCTCAAGCCGGCTCTCATGTACATGTGAAACATGAAGTTTGGGGCAGACTGAACCATGTACAGTAGAGTTACAAACCACTTCCTGTTTTGCTGTCAAACAAGAAGTTTGACACCTACCCATTGCCATACCATTCGACAAAAAATCAAAAGCTTCACAATTTAGCATTGCCAATGTTTGTGGGTGTTGGTGGCCTAAATATAAGGTCATTCATTAGTTCATTTTGTGTAACTGCTTATTCTGTTGGCGGTTACAGTGGGGCTGGAGCCTATTCCAGCTGAAATTGGGCGAAAGGCAGGGTAGAGCCTGGACAGGTTGCTAGACTATCACAAGACTGACACATAGAGACAAGCAACCATTCACACTCACATTCACACCTATGGCCAATTTATAGAGTCACCAACCTAGCCTGCATGTCTTTGGACTGTGGGAGGAGCCAGAGCACTTGGAGAAAACCCACGCTGACCTGGGGAGAACAGGTAAACACCGCACAGAAGGGCCTTGCCAACCCAAGTTTCAAACCAGGAACCCTCTCACTGTTAGGCGACAATGCTAACAATTGCACCACCATGCTGCCCAAAAATATGAAGAAGAATCCAGAAGGAGTTTGTTAATGTACAATGCCTGGAAATGCCAAAAAACAACAACAACCTAAATATGATGAAAAGTAAATTCAAAATGGTTCAATTGAGGGTATGGCTCCAAGAGGTTTTTTTGTAAGTTCTTTCTATGAAATAATAATACTAAGGGTAGCAATTACAAACTCAAAAGCTTGATATTTGAGTATCATCAAGGTCTTAAGACTTGAAGGGATAGTTCGACATTTTGGCAAATTCGCCTATTGCCGTAATCCCTATAGTCATATGAGTAGGTACATTACCTTTAATTGTCAGTGCCTGCTGTTCTGAGATCGGTGGGGCAGAGCTACCTGCTGAAATGGAGGTGAACGGTACAGCCCCCTCTCTCCCTCAAAACTAATCAAATACACCATCAAATGACTCCAAAACGCTCTAGTGGACAACACATGGCTTGCGCATTCCCCACGCTATGAAATAATGTATAATTAAGTAACATTACGACACATGAAGCAAATATTCGTCACTGCTTTCTTGAGTAAACCACTGGGCGGAGTGACACAGTGCGCAGCTGAGACAGTGCCGATGTTATTGCTTGCAACCTTGCATTTGCGATATCGTCAGCTCGACGCGCCAGAAAGCTTGAGAAAAGTTATCAGAGTGTTGTTGTAAATCATGGTTTAATGTATTGTAAAAGGTTGCGGTAACAAGCCGAAGACATGGAGCAAAGTGAAGTTTCATGTAGTACATACCAAAAATACAGACAGGATGAAACAATGGCTTTTTGTGCTGGACATCGACCCCAACATGCCTGTGGAAATGGTCCGGAAAATGTTTGTTTGCTCCAACTACTTTTTTACCGGAGGACTACAGTGGAGCGCAGAAGCTCAGGAATGGTTCAAATGCTATTCTTGAAAGATACTGCCATACCATCTGTCAGCATCACAAAACGAGCAGACGTGGTAAGTGATAGTTGTGTATTTTGCTCAGCAATCTCTCTGCTGTAAAGTTACCTCCATGTTTAGTAACATTAGCCTACAACCCAAGCATGGTAAATAAGGCTAAAATGCGAATGTTGTGGTTATGTTATGGATAAGTGCTTGCCCAGAGCATATAATGAAGTGACTGGCATTACATCTCATTGTTGGGAATAAACAGACTGCTAGGGAACATTTTATGTTGTGCCCTCAGGAGTTGAGGTGATTTATGAGTGTGGAGTTAGCATGTACTCCCTGTGTCCCGGTGATTATTTTGAGGCGTACTCTCGTCCCATCCCACCATCAACATATGTATGTAACATACAGGCACTGGCCACTTTGTTAGGTACACCTGTGTAATCTAATGCAATCCAGTCGAACGGCTATACCATGATTTTTCCCCCGAAGCTTATAAATTTTCAATTATTGTTGACATTGTCTAGAAAGTGATGATTCTACCCTACTCCTAATTTTGTCTAATTGAGGGGGACAAAATATTAGGAACACCTTTCAATATATTGCACTCCAGTACACCAGCACCACCCACTACGACCTCAATAATAAAGCAGAATAATCACCTTTCTGACAATATCAACAAAAACTGAAAATGTAAAAGCTTTGTTAACGTAGGGTGTGTGGCAGAGCTGTTGCATTGGATTGTATTAGATTGCACAGGTGTACCTAATAAAGTGGCCAGTAAGCCCCACCCAGCAAGCCAAATTACGTCCATTTAACGTCATGTTGGCGTCATTCGGTGACATTCCGGACTACTCTAAATCACGGCCAAATAAGCAATGTTTTAGACGTCATTTCCAGGACGTCCTTGCCAAGAAGTCACCTCGACGGCTTTTTAATGACCCTAACCGACCACATAATCGTCCAATTTATGTCGTTGAGAGGACGTCTTGGTGACCATAACGTCCAAATGTAACCCTATTCAGCTGTGATCTGGCCCTTTCCTGAATGTCGCTGAATAGCAGTCATCGCATCATATTTAAACATCCAGAGCGAGAGAAGTGTCAAATCAAATTTTGCATTTTGCAAAGACTATCATTGCCCAATTTAAGGCAATACATGCAATACATGATCACAAATATCAATCAATCAATCAATTTTATTTATAAAGCCCAATATCACAAATACAATTTGCCTCACAGGGCTTTACAGCATACGACATCCCTCTGTCCTTTAGACCCTCACAGCGGATAAGGAAAAACTCCCCAAAAAAACCCCTTTACCGGGGGAAAAAAATGGTAGAAACCTCAGGAAGAGCAACTGAGGAGGGATCCCTCTTCCAGGACGGACAGACGTGCAGTAGATGTCGTACAGAACAGATCAGCATAACAAATTAACAGTAATCTGTATGACACAATACAGTAATCTGTATGACATCCTCGGTAATGACAGTAGCTTACAACAACATTCATGAAAGTAATAATACTGTCGTTATAGTTCTGGCTACTGTGGTACAATATGTTGAAAGTATATATTAGTATCAGGCAGTCTACATGTATGATAATATCATATGTCTATAATAGCAGTAGAAGTATGACTAATGATTAATGATGGCAGCAGCAGCAGCAGCAGGCATCTGGCAGGACCACGGCAGCAGCACAACCACACACGTCACACTATCCAGGCACCGCTGCAATACGAGTTAACCTGAGAGACAGTAGAGCACAAAGGCTCCGGAGAAGAAACCGAGTTAGTGACATCCAGAATGGCCGAGTAAAATAGATACAGTAATAGGATACGAGAGAGAGAGGGAGAGAGAGAGAGCGAGAGCGAGCGAGAGAGAGAGAGAAGGTGCCGGTGCATTAAAGGTGGTCCTCCGGTTGACTAGGCCTAAGTCAGCCTAACTAGGGGCTGGTACAAGGCAAGCCCGAGCCAGCCCTAACTATAAGCTTTATCAAAGAGGAAAGTCTTAAGTCTAGCCTTAAATGTGGAGACGGTGTCTGCCTCCCGGACCGTAACAGGAAGATGATTCCACAGGAGAGGAGCCTGATAGCTGAAGGCTCTGGCTCCTGATCTACTTTTGGAGACTTTAGGGACCACGAGTAACCCTGCGTTCTCAGAGCGCAGAGTTCTGGTGGGATAATAAGGCACTATGAGCTCTCTAAGATATGATGGAGCTTGACCATTTAGAGCTTTATAAGTTAACAGTAGGATTTTAAATTCAATTCTGGATTTTACAGGGAGCCAGTGCAGAGAAGCTAAAACAGGAGAAATATGATCTCGTTTCTTAGTTCCTGTTAGTACACGTGCTGCTGCATTCTGAATTAGCTGAAGAGTTTTTAATGATTTACTAGAGCTACCTGATAGAAGAGAGTTACAGTAATCCAGCCTCGAGGTAACAAAAGCGTGGACCAATTTTTCTGCATCTTTTTGGGTCAAGATAGGCCTAATTTTTGCAATATTACGCAGATGAAAAAATGCAGTCCGTGAGGTTTGTTTTAAATGAGAATTGAAAGACAGATCTTGATCAAATGTTACTCCGAGGTTTCTTACGGTAGTGGTAGAGGCCAGAGCAATGCCATCGAGAGAAACTATGTCATCAGATAAAGAGTCTCTGAGTTGTTTGGGGCCAAGAACAATAACTTCAGTTTTGTTTGAATTTAACATCAGGAAATTGGTGCTCATCCAGATTTTTATGTCTTTAAGACAATTATGAAGTTTAGTTAATTGATCCCTTTCTTCTGGCTTCATCGATAAATACAACTGTGTATCATCCGCATAACAATGGAAATTTATAGAGTGATTTCTAATGATGTTACCTAAAGGAAGCATATATAGAATAAATAGGATTGGTCCAAGCACAGAACCTTGCGGAACTCCAAAACAAACTTTAGTACGTACGGATGATTAATTATGAACGTCAACAAATTGAAAACGATCAGATAAATAAGATTTAAACCAGCTTAGTGCAGAACCTTTTAGGCCAATTAAGTGTTCCAGTCTCTGTAACAGAATTTCATGGTCAACAGTGTCAAACGCTGCACTAAGATCTAATAAAACAAGTACAGAGAAGAGTCCTTTGTCTGAAGCAATCAGAAGGT
Organism: Epinephelus awoara; assembly: GCA_035609425.1. Lineage (NCBI taxonomy): Eukaryota > Metazoa > Chordata > Actinopteri > Perciformes > Serranidae > Epinephelus > Epinephelus awoara. The sequence continues at coordinate 36,577,111 of CM069311.1, forward strand.
CATTTGTAATTTTCACTAGAGCTGTCTCAGTGCTATGATGCGCTCTAAATCCTGACTGTAATTCCTCAAATAAATTATTATCCTGGAGAAAATCACACAGCTGGTCTGCGACTACTTTCTCAAGGATCTTTGACATAAAGGTAAGATTAGATATTGGTCTATAGTTGGCTAACATCTCTGGATCCAGGGTGGGCTTTTTTAGTAGAGGTTTAATTACAGCTACCTTAAAAGACTGTGGTACATAGCCTGTTAATAAGGATATATTGATCATGTCTAATATATGGGTGTTAACTAAAGGTAAGACCTCCTTGAGTAGCCTAGTTGGGATGGGGTCTAAGAGACACGTTGATGATTTAGATGATGAAATCACTGCGGTCAATTCTTGAAGAGAAATTGGGGAGAAGGAATCTAAATAAATATTAGGTGTTACAGCTGTGTTTGAGGTTAGATAGGTACTATCTGAGGACAGGTCGTCATGAATTTTGCCTCTAATAGCTAGAATTTTGTCATTAAAGAAGCTCATAAAATCATTACTGCTAAGGGCTAAAGGAATACAAGGCTCAATAGAGCTTTGACTCTCAGTCAGCCTGGCTACAGTGCTGAAAAGAAACCTGGGGTTATTTTTGTTTTCTTCTATTAAAGCTGAGTAATAGTTTGCTCTGGCATTGCGGAGGCCCCTCTTATAAGTTTTGAGACTGTCTGCCCAGATTACACGAGATTCTTCCAGTTTGGTTAATCACCAATTCCTTTCAAACTTTCGCGATATTTGCTTTAATTTACGGGTTTCAGAGTTATACCAAGGAGCGAACTTTCTTTGTTTTGTTAACTTCTTTTTAAGAGGAGCTACAGAGTCAAGTGTTGTTCGCAGCGAGCTTACGGCGCTATCAACAAATTGATCAATTCGGGAGAGGTTAAAATCGGTACGGGAAACCTCTGTTACTAAAGGACTTGGGATTGAATTTAACGACGGAGTAATCATTTTCTTAAATTTTGCGACAGCACTATCTGATAAACATCTGGTATAGTAACTGTTGCTAAGTGGCGTGTAGTCGAGTAAAAAGAAATCAAAAGTAATCAAATAATGATCCGATAGCGAGGGATTCTGTGGAAAGACTGTTAGGTTATCAATTTCAATTCCATACGTCAGAACTAGATCGAGGGTATGGTTAAAACAGTGAGTGGGTTCACGTACACCCTGACTGAAGCCAATGGAGTCTAATAATGAGATAAACGCGGTAGCCAGGGAGTCATTATCAACGTCGACATGAATGTTAAAGTCGCCTACAATAATAACTTTATCTGATTTTAGAACTAAACTGGATAAAAACTCTGAGAATTCAGATATAAATTCAGAATACGGGCCAGGAGCACGGTACACAATAATAAATAAAAGTGGCTGCGAGGTTTTCCAGGTCGGATGTAAAAGACTAAGAACAAGGCTTTCAAAAGAATTATAATCTAGTTTAGGTTTGGCGCTGATTAACAGACTAGAGTTAAAAATGGCTGCAACTCCCCCTCCTCGGCCGCTGCCTCGAGGAATGTGGGTATTATTATGACTGGGAGGAGTGGATTCATTTAGACTGACATATTCATCAGGACACAGCCAGGTTTCAGTGAGACTGAGTAAATCAATATGATTATCTGATATTAATTCGTTTACTAACACTGCTTTAGACGAAAGAGACCTGATATTTAACAGTCCGCATTTAATTCTCCTGTTTTGTCTTTCTGTCACAGAAGAGGTTTTAATTTCTATGAGGTTGTTTTGCACAACTCCTCTTTGTTTAATTTTAGATTTAAATAATTTAGGTGGTCGGGGGACAGACACCGTTGGTATAAAACTATGAAAACTATGGCTGGGTAAGTGAACTAGAAGCTCAGAGAGGCGTATAGGACTGCAGCTCTCTGTCCTGGTCTCAACTCTGGGTTGTCAGGGATTTAATCTGCTAATAAAATTTTCCAGGTTCCTAGAAATGAGAGCAGCTCCATCCAAAGTGGGATGAATGCCGTCTCTCCTAATGAGACCAGGTTTCCCCCAGAAAGTTTGCCAATTATTAACGAAACCCACATCGTTTGCTGGACACCACCTGGACAGCCAGCGATTAAATGATGACATGCGGCTAAACATGTCATCAGAGGTCAGATTAGGGAGGGGTCCAGAGAAAACTACGGAGTCCGACATCGTTTTTGCATATTCACACACCGAGGCAACATTAATTTTAGTGACCTCCGATTGGCGTAACCGGGTGTCATTGCCGCCCACGTGAATAACAATCTTACTGAATCTACGTTTATCTTTAGCCAGCAGTTTCAAATTTGATTCGATGTCGCCCGCTCTGGCCCCAGGGATACATTTGACTATGGCCACTGGTATTGCTAACTTCACGTTCCGCAAAATAGAGCTGCCAATAACCAGAGTTTTATCGTCAGCGGGTGTGTCGCTGAGTGGGGAAAAGCGGTTGGAGACGTGAACAGGCTGGTGGTGAGCCGTGGGCTTCGGCTTGGAGCTACGCTTCTGGCGCACACTTATCCAACGTCCCGGCTGAACGGGAGTTACCGGAGGACCGCTAGCAGGAGCTAAGGCTATGCTATGTGGCTCCGCACCGGCTACAGGGGACTGGCTAACTACCGCAGCTGCAGACAACAGCTAAGAGATTAGCGAGAAAGTCGTAGAAAGGAGGAGAGCTATGAGTGCTTCAACAGAACTAGTGTGGATTAAGACTTGGAGTAGACGTTTTAAGCAACTGAAGTGAGAAAGCAGAAAGCAGGCTAGTAGGATTCACCAGAGCACAGAGAGTTCAGAGACGCTGCCACAGAAACACCGGAAATGACACAACTTGCTTACCGCAATACGTCAGCACGTTCCACCAGAGGTCTCAAATATAGACATTGTCTTTTGCAAAATGCAGTGTTTGAGTGCTTTCAGTCCAATATTTTGAAAAATATATATTTAATAAAAACAATCTTGAACAATTTAAAGACACAAATGATACAAATAAACCAAACTTTACAAATTTAATTAAAACCAAACTATTTACTGTTTACAACTTATCAAAAACAATCTTGAACAATTTGAAAACATTAATGAAACAAATAAACAAAACTTTACAAATTCAATTAAAACTACTCACTTGCATGTGTAAGAATATTGAACTAAAAAAAAAGCTATTTTAAAACTGTACAACTTTATTATTTAACTGTAAAACTTTTATCTACTTATTAATCATTTGGCTCCGGTGTTATGGGGAGGGGAGAGGGTTGCGAGCAATGACATTCAAGGGGTATCAAATGCCACCTTGTTATCCGGGTTTCTTTTGTTATACCCCCCTCCACCAGACCTTCCCGGCGCATGCTTTAAATTAGGGATGCACTGAAATGAAAATTTGTGGCCGAAGCCGAATAAAATTAAACGCTTGGCCGAATACCGAGTACCGAATACCGTTGTTTAGTTTTTCATTAGTTTTGCAAGCGAACCCCCTCCAGATTAGTGTTGTCACGGTACCAAAATTGGGACCCACGGTACGATACCAGTGAAAATATCATGGTTCTGAGTAGTATCAGGATCCCACATCACCACAGCAAAAAATAGGCAGATGTGTCTTTGTCATTCATAAAAAAATAAATCACTTTTCTATAACACATAAATGATATTTCAATGGAATAAATTACTTATTGACTTATTCATACTTCAAAGACAGCATCAATAAGTGATTAACATAGGGGGAGTAGAAATAAAATAAATAAATAAAATAAAAATCAACCAGCCACCCTCCTCCCCTGATAAGTAAAGAACAGTCCCTTCATAAGTAAAGAACAGTCCCAGGAGTGCGGTGAGCCGTTTGTGGGCCGTTACCTGCCACAAAGAGAGAAATGTAAACAGCTAATTTCTCCTCTGACATGCCACATACCTGTGTGCCGTCACGGCTCGGCTGTCCAGGTACTTTTGGGCAGTCATGACGCCAAGAAGAGGACATTATTGGAGCTGGGCTTCTCCGTCACCGGTAAGCCATTATCTTGCGCCGCAGAGCACTATGGCCGCCACATTTGACAGGAACACATATTCCTGTCCGTGTCTGTGTCCCCCGTTCAACCCACAACTGGCGGGATTTGCCCTTCGTTTCTGCTGGTTGAAATCTGTACTCGCACAGCATGCTGAATGATTTATTTTGCTGGCACAGAATTATTTTTAGTCGTAAATACGAGTGCGATGACAGACGGAGTAAAATATCACCACACTGCCTACATTTTACAATGTCTGTCACCGCAAGGTGTTTGATTGCGTTATCAAAACACACCGCTATTATTCGGCCTTGCTTTTCACTTATTCCACAGAATATCAAATGTGTGTTTTTTTGCAATATTTGGCCGAATATATTCAGTTACCGAATATTCGGTGCATCCCTACTTTAAATAATCTGCGACAATAGCATTTATGCTATTAGCATTTATGCTATTGTAGGTTGCAGACTTGTCTCAGTGTTTGATAGCATCTGTAATACAAAATCAGTAACACTGTCAGACTTTGAAAACTTTAATTCTAGGACAGTAAAAAACATCAATAACAATGTTGTAATTACCTAAGACAGCTGCATGTAAAGCTGTTGCCTGAAAGGCCATCTTTATCCCTGTCCCCCTCATGTTCATTCCAGCCATTTGGCTGGTGGTGAACAATCTGAAATAGAAGAAAGACAAACAATATCAAACTCAGAACAAGAGGCAATAACTGGGAAAATGATGGTGAAGCAGAGTTTTCATGTAGCATTGTTTTTATTCAGTTTGCATATTGAACATCGGAATTTCATGTATTATCAAGGGTTTAAAGTTAAAGCCACTGTCTCAGAATTCCTGCGCTGTCATTTTAGATTGTAAAACATGTCATTATCTACAATAGTGGTTTTCAAATTGGGGGCCACCAAGGGAGCATCAGAAAATTGTAGGAAAAATGAGTTAAAATGCTGAAATTAATCTTCCCCCAAAATCAGATTCGAATTTTTAATGGTTTTTATGTTAAAAATTTGAATAATATTCTAATTTTTAATGTTTTTTTTTAGCTCAATATATACACATATATACCAGCTTATTTGGGAATTCTACATGATGCCAATTACATCATGCATCCACTAGAGGGTATTCCAATCAAATCTGTTGTGTAACATTTGCAAAACACTTAAGTTAGTTTTACCAACTCAATTTAAAACTTCAAGAAGGGAAATAGAAATATTAGGCCAGATATATTGTTATATAGAACAGATACAATATAAGGCCAGAAATATTCAAGCAATGATGTTTAATGGAGAAGCAAATATGTTGGTTCATTCAAACAAATACATACATTGCTACTGTAAGTCTCAAAAAGACAACTCTTTGTGTAGAAAGACAAGCAGGCATTTTTCTCAACTATTAATAACACAAACAGTAAGTAAAGAAATCATATCAAAACGAAAATAAAAGTGCATATGTCAGCAGTAGCATTTAAAACAGCAGTGTCAGCAGCAGCATGCTACTGAGTGCCAGGTGGCCAGCGCGCACCGTTATTGGACGACGCATGGACACTCGCCCTCTCACGACTGGACTTTGAACTTATCCCACAGTAGTGGTACCGTGAGGTACCGTAGTGCTACGGTACTGCAACAATGCTAGCGCGGGTGACAACCAATCATGCGGGACATGGTCTCAATTTGCGTGAAAAGAGACAGAAATGCTGTGCAGTCCTGCACAATACGGGACGTCTGGTCACCCTACAGCAGCGCCTAACTTCGAATATGCTTATTTTAACAATAATTTGAATTGTTTTCGAATAGCGAAGTTTGTTCTGACAGCCCCAATACTTAGAGAGTTACTTTTTTTCATGAACTTATTATCCTATGTATAATATTTACAAGTAAAATAGAATTAATAGTAATACGAAACATATCAAAATTGAATTTGCTCTGCCCATCCCCAACTGACTGCAAGTCAAAACACGATCAAATAAATTGTTGTGTTGACCTGCACCAGTCTGTGTCTTCCAGGATATTCATTTTTACTGAAAATATCAGTCATCTGTCTCCTTGATGACTAACTGTTACCACTATCTTAACCTCCCAACACATTTCATGTTAAGAAATGTTCCATGCTTAAATCTGATCATTTGTACATACCGATCCAAAACCTTGTGGACACAGTCGATCAAGGATTTCCCTCCTACACTGGCCAGATAGGAAATCTGTGTATATCAATGTTTAAAGTCAGTTGATGTTGTTCCTTTAAGAGACAACCTCAACATTATTCAAATTATTTACAATTCTTCTGGGTCCACAAAGAATGAAGAGTGTGATGATAAATGGCAATACCAATTGGTCCTTAAAGGTAGGGTTGGATTCCACTTTCTCTTCAAACTCCAAAAACCCCCTGATGGAGTCCATCCGATGAAGAGATATATGGGACATCCTTTGGCCCCGAAGCTCCTTCAGGATGTCCTCAATTTCCAGTGGCTTCTTGAAGACTTTATGTTGAAATTCTGAAAAGAAAATGCATCTTATTACAACTATAATTTGTGTGTATTTCCTCAAATAACAGTCGATGTTAGAGCCATTTCGATCAGCAGCTGCCGGGCAGTGCTGTGACAATGATATACCTACCGTGGCATGGGCTGTGTGATGACAGTGCTCTTTTTGTTGAATTTTGTGAACTCCAAGCGGTAAAATAAATGGATTGACATATCTGCTCAAAAGCCATATGAGTGTGGACAGTTGATTTGTGAATTTTGAAATATATATTGGTGTTTTTTACGACAACGGAGGACGAGAGTATGCCAGCCACAGGAGGAGCCATGCGTCCTTTAACAGAACCAAACGGTGCGTCAACAGCCGGTATTCGATTAATAGCCGGGTCTCATTTAATGGCCGGGGGCGTTGTTTACAGGCTGGGTCAAAATAAAAAAATCTGCCGCCTGGAACAAACTGACAAGGATATGATCAGAAACTCTCTCAACTTGTGTTGACTGTCTGTGAAGACTGACGGGAGTGAAGCTGACCTCATCCTCTGCTTCAGAGAGGGACAGCCTTGCACTGTCGGACTGCAGGTCTCTGCTTGGACCGCAGCGCACGCTGTGAAAATGCTCTGATTGACCTGAATGGGAGCAAAGCACTACGGCGTGCACAACAGAGACCTAGGTCTGACCACGCAGCGAGGAGAACAGCACGTGAGAAAGATGAAGATGAGCTACTGAACGATGAGCTTAGTCGCTAATGTGTAAAAAGAAACAGGGATTTAGAAATAAAGGCTGGATATACTGGGCAGTTGTGTAAATAGAGGCCCTGGCTACTATTTGAGGAAATACGGTAATTCAGTGTTTTAGTTGTTAGCACTTGAATACAATATAAGGATGTAACAGACAACAGATAGGAGGAGAACTTGTTATTGATGCAATCATTTCAAAAACCTTAAATTTTTATACAATTATTAAAGTCATTGTATATGCATGGCTATATTTATTTCTTCAGACATTGGGAAGGCTGGTGCTCGATTTAGTTGAAAGGAGAGGAATAAAACAGCAATTATGAAAACATTGCCTCAACTTTTCAGAATATAGACAATGTGGTTAAGAATTTTGATGCTGCATATTTTTTAGGCTTACTTGCCGTCTTCGTCGTCTTCTTTGGCGACTTTGTGGCAGAACCAAGGGAATAGGTCGGTGGCCTCTGGCTCCACCTCTTACTTGGTGATGTCCTCCCAGGCAAGCCAACAGCCGCCTTCTTCCTTGGTGATGTCAACAAGGAAGTGGTTGGCTGCTGGCTTAACCGTTTCCTTAGGGATCTCCTCACTATAGTATAAGCACAATGTGGAAAGTAATTAATTACAATATATTTTCAGCAAGTACACAATTTCTTTGCATGAGACATTGGAGTTAAATGAAAAGTATAACTTTTGCATATACACCATCTTGCCATTGCGATCATTGAAATAAAGTATTACTTTTATGGTACACTGAAAAGGTTTACCCTTCTACAGAAGCCTACATGCCAATTCTTTGATTACATTACTCAAACTTTTTTATTTTGACAAAGCACAAATTACAGTTGAATAACAAGCAATACACTTATTCACATATTGTACCTTATGCAAAGAACAATTTAAAATTAAGCCAGTGTCAATAATTGTGAGAGGCCATCATGTGAAACTTACATGGTGTCACCTGAGGCACTGGAGCAGCAGGCAGCAACTCCAAGTCGCTGCTTTCTGTTCTGATTGCTCTCATTAATATAACTAGAAGGGAGGACCCAATCCAATCTTAATGTTATAATGGCCGATCTAGGCATTTTTACACTAATCGATTTTGGTTATAATGAGCCAGATCCAATCCTTTGTTTCCCATCCACGGTGACACAGGTGTTTTCTCACTAAACTTTAATGCAGAGCTATGCAATGAGTGCAGCAGACAGTAATTGTCCAGCTGTCTTTCCTACACTCTACTGAGCACTGTGTGTTAAAGCATGGACTTATTTTAATGTAAGGATTATTGTTGTGACATGAAACAGACCTTCGTAAACTGTAAAAGAACTTACCTGGGGGCGCTGTCCCCTTGGGTCTCTTCTTCAAATTCGAGGCTCCAGCTTTTGAGGTATCTGGACAGACAGAAGTTGTCTCATCAAACAGGAAAAACTTTTTGTCAACAACCAACACCTTTAGTATCACCCAACTCCCTCTGTGCAATAGGAATAATTTACATGCTGCTTTTGACTTCAGATCTGGGATTAATCGTATAACACAATCACAACATGGTGATTTACTCTTCTTATTAGAGAAAAATCGTAAATCCTGATTATTCTAGAAACTGGATTTACACGCCTGCCTTTGGCATTAGGGTCAATCTGGGGTGTGGGATGAAATTTTTTGGGCAGTGGTGGGAAAGCAGTCCATTTTCCTTTCAAAAAGTAAAACAATGCTACAGTCAGCTGAAGGGCTATACAACATCAAATGTAGTCATGAACTTACTTTTCACCCCTCTTTTTCCACATTCCTCCTCTTTTAAATCTAGGGCACACAACTATTGAATATATTACATTCATTTATAATACAATCAAATCTGTGCACAAATGTGCAGCCTACATTAACATATTCAATAAGTCATACTTACTGTACTCATAGTCTGGGTCCTTTTTGGAAACTTAGTTATCTTTCCTGCTGTGACATATTCCATGTTTTTATTTATACTGCAAGTATAATTCAAAATATGAGAAGAACCATGTGTATTTGATTGCATAAATACCTGAAGCTTGTTCTTTCTGCATCATCTGTAAAGAAAGTTGAGTAGAGAGACATTAATTAACACAGTGCACCAAATTTAACCATTCATGTTACAGTCAAAATACAGTCATGTTCACACATGCACATACATTTGTTAATTGTTACCCAAGTGAAGGACTCTTGAATTTGACAGTTAAAACCACTTGTTTAACTGTCCATTTTCATTGTCATCCTCCCACAAGTGGTTAAAGGGTTAGTAGGAAAACAAGTTAGTGTAATTGTGTTACAATATTAGTTATTATTTTTTATTACTATATATTGGTACCAGCAGCATATGTTGGAATATTTGATTTATGTATCATCTTACTTTTAGTGTTGCTTCATTGTTCCATGATATGGAGAAGGGGGAAGACAGCATAGCCCTCCAAATGTGGAAGACAGACACACTTCTGGTAAAGGTTGTCTTTGTGAAATATCTGTCTTGTAGCTCCATTCAAAACAGTGTGTTTTATGGCTGCAACATTGATTATCTTGGATTTGCACGGTCTTTTAAACAGGTCCTCTGCACTGTCCTGTGAAATGAGGTCTACAACAACCGTGCCTTCTGGTCTTTTTTGTCAGACAAAGACAAAGTCCTTGTTCTTCAGGAGGAAGCAGAAATTCGGTGGTTTTGCTGAAACAAAGTGACCTTTGTGTTTGGGGCGCAGTATGTCACTCTGAACATGCTGTCTTTCGGCCACTCTCTTGGTTATCTGTGCAATTGGGTTGCAGCTCTTCCTGACCATTTTCTTCAGGCTCTGGAGGTGGTTTTCAAAGGGGAAGCAGGAGATGTCATTTAATGAACTGCCAAAATATGCAGCATCGTCTGCCACATGCCTCAATGAATGTTCATTGTACATGGGGAAGTCGTTGCTGTACAGCTCTGCACTGTTCCTGACAAAGTGCTCCATAAGCTCCTTGGCATAGTGAATGTAGGTCTGTCTCTTTGAATTGTCAGACTCCAGGAGAATGGAAGTGGCTACTGAGAGAGTCAAAAAATATAGTAAGTATCTTCAACTACACCCCTGAGAACAACAGACTCAGTGTAGAGAATGAACTGCTGTAGCTCTGTTGCCTTCCATCGGTCGAGCTCCTTGAGAGAACTTGGCTGTCTGGCAAACTCAGCTGGCATGGCACCCTGCAGCATTACCAGTCTTTCAGATATCTGCTCTCTCGCTCTCGGTCTAAGTCTACAGACATCGGGGCCACATAACAAAAAATGAAGCAATCTCTTTGTCACTCCCAGGCATATAAGGTGCATATAATCCAACGGAAACTGTTGAATACAGAGTATGCCAGCATCGAATAAAGGAGATGGTCGTGTTGGTGCTCTGGGTACTGAAGCTGACTGAAACCGAGATCAGTCCTAGATTCATGAGTGGCTGTGGACAGGAATGTTTGTTTGTTACTTGACCTTACTGCTTTTTACACACAACGCTCACAGCCCTCAATAGCATTGTGGCCCTTAATTTTTTTGAGGAAGGCCCTGGCAGGTGCATCACACACAAATCCCCTCAAGATGAATCTGTGCATTGTGCTACCATACATAATGCCATTGGTGTGCAGGTGCTTCAGCTCTGCAACCAAGTCTAGCAGATATTCTGCAACAGGCTTTGGCTTTCCTATAACACAATACAGTCCTACTGGAAATGGTTGGGAGTCATGAAGTTTGGCAAGTATTGGCCACAATTCTGTTCTGCTAGACTTGAAAAGCGGAGTCCCATCTATATTGATAAAAAGTTCTATATCTCCTGTGAACTTGGGACATACAGACAGATAGCAGGTAACTCCTTGTTCCACTCCGTAATAAATGTACTGGCCATTGCATTTGTCCTTTACTTCAACTTGACATGGGGTAGCAAGAAGTGTATGCTTATCTTTGGGAAGGTTATGCCAATGCTCTCTAAGAATGCCAAGGAGTGAATTCATGGCATGATCGGTTTGCCTTGTTTCTACAGCCCACTTTACCAGCTCTTGGTCTAATGTTGGCACTTCCCCTTCTGGAGCAGCACTTGCACCACGAAGTTCTGGTTGAGAGTCACTTGAGTGAATGTGCTCGTTGAAGCCATAGTCATAAACGATGTCATCATCAGACTCCTCAATTGGATTAACAACATTGTCCTCAGCTGTGGTACCACCCACTTCTGCAGCACTAGGTGAGGTGTCGCTTGTTGGTATATTGCTCTCATTAGTGGTAGCACCCTCTGGTGCTTTATCACCCTCTCCTGATGTGTTACTGTCTAATGCATCAATGTCATCATCTGCCTCAACAAAAAATCTGAGCCGCTTGTTAGACCGTTTCCAGTCACAGTTATAGTTGCGATCCATTGAAAATGTTCTGATGACCTACACCTTTGATGTCTTTTGTGATCCTGCAAGAAAAAACAACAACAACACAGATGTTATTAAAACAGATAACAGAGAAATAGTATACTCAACTTTTATTGCAAGATCTCCACACTTTGGTTTTAATATACAATTTAAATGATTAGGTAATAAATTATTTTATTTTGATTTAATTTGGATTTGATTAAAAATATATTGTAATTGATAATTTAATTATGTATTCCAAACTGCTAGGGCTTTTAAATCTTTATTTTAAGTATGGATTATGATTTTCTTGCCATTTTATTTTAAGTTATATTGTATGTATTTTTAATTTTGTGTGGACCCCAAGAAGAATAGCTGTTGCCTATGGTAACAGCTAATGGGGATCCGAATAAATTAAACTAAACTTGTTAGGAAGTTAACTGGTCATAATCAGAGTTGGGTAGAGTACTTTGATTACTTTTTGCTGTAACGAGTAACCTAACGCGTTAGTTTGCTGTTTGAGTAATCAAAAACTTAAGTACATTTTCAAACAAGACATCAGTTACTTCTGTCACTTTAGAACGCTGGTCCTTCAGCTCCGAAACAGCAATGGCTGTCGTTTGGTTCTAATAACGGAGGTAACGTTAAACCTATCAGTCTGAAAAAAGCCACAGAGCTTGTGGCTCGCTACATGGTCGGAGAAATGCTGCTGTTTTCTATGGTGGAGTCTAAATAGGTGGAGTAGGACTCGCTGACAGACATATTTCAGACTCAGGACTTTCATTATGTCTGGTACACGCTACACGCTGGTACTCACCAGTTATCCCCGGTCATCTTTCATGGCGTGTGTGATGTCATTGGGTTATTCTTGTCCTATTTTTATTACTTTCACTGTTATTTGAGTCACTGTGTCTGTTCATGTGCCAGCTGACAGTCACCAGTGTTGTAGTCACCTAAAAGCGTCAGCAGATGGCAGGAGCTACATTTGAAGCACCATACATAAACTGTCAAGCTGTATCTTCCACAGGAAGTTCTGACAGAATAATTTCAGAATAAAAGCCTATTTAGAAAATGGAGGACTTCTCTCAGCCGAGGTTATAAGGGGCTTTTAATTTGAAACAAGTGTTGAGTTTGAAATGACGGTGCGATATGTTAACTTTATAAAGACAACCAAGCGGATAAAAAGTAAATATATAAACATACAGAGGGATTAATAACGGACCGTCTATAATGTAGTTTGTTTCAAATGAAGCTGGAAGCCTCTGCAGTTGAGTTGAGTAAGAGCCCCGCCGCTATTTGTTAAAGGGACATTGTGTAACATTTTCAGTTGTTTATTGGCAAAAATTGATGTCTGCATTCATAAATATGTCATCACTGGTGTACTATTACCTCCACCAATAATCTGACTTATTCTCATAAAAGGAGAATTTTGGATTTGTTTCTACATTGTGCAGGTAAGTCATCTGTGGGGTTCCATTACGTTTCGCCATCTTGAGAATACACCCGCCAGCAAGGGACATACAGCACCGCCTTCGGCGTTTTCGTTGAGAGCCAGGCCAGCACTGCGTGACTGAGGAGCCGAAGGAGAGGAGCAAGAGGCGTTTTGCTACTACCCTGGCAAATTTGAAACTAAGTCCCACTCTTTGAGCATAATGCAGGATCATGCATATGCAGCATCATGGGAGACGGAATCCTTGTCGCTAAGAAAGCGCAAAAGGGAATAGAAAAGGCAGCGTGACCGGCGAATTAAAAAAACGAAGGCCCACATCGGGGTAGCCTTTCCCAGGTAGAGAGAGCTGCTGAGCGAGGATGGTAATGCAATCACAGGCCAGCGCCGCTGTTAGCCGCTGTTAGCGGCCAGTCGCTAACAGCCTCATCCCTCTCCTCGCATCACTGCGCTGCTGTTAGCCGCTGTTAGCTGTTAGCCGCTGTTAGCGCTGGCCTGTGATTGTATTACCTTTCTCCTTCAGCAGCTCTCTCCACCTGGGAAAGGCAACCCCAATGCTGACCCTTGTTTTTTTAATTCGCCGGTCATGCTGCCTTTTTGATTCCCTTTTGCACTTTCTTGGCGACGAGGATTCCGTCTCCCGTGATGCTGCATAGTACATGATCCTGCATTATGCTCAAAGAGTGGGACTTTGTTATGCGGCAGTAGTGCCGCTGGCCGCTAACAGCTGTTAGCGGCGCAGTAATGCGAGGAGAGGGATGAGGTGTGTGAGATTGACCCACTTGTCAGTTGTCAAAGGACAAGACGTGATTGGTCTGTTTCAATTTACATCTGCCCCAACAGTCCTACGTTGTAAACACAGCCAGCATGATGAGGAGGGGGTTTGTCAACTCACGTCGCGTGTCTGTGTAGGAGCCTGAATGAATACTCCATGTAGTATCGGATGACATGGTTTCATCAGTGTTATCATAGCTTTTTGGTACACAGCGGCTACAGTTGTTGTAATACGTGTTTGAAACAGTGAGGCGCTAGAGTGCGCCATCTGTTTGAATGCAATATATGATTTCAATGTTAGATAGGAGAAATTCCTACACACTGTGGCTTTAATGTTATTACTTTATGTCCGACCGTAAGGATGTACCATTGTTTGCTTGCTTGGTGCTAATGACAGTAACGTTAACTCAGTGGGTTGACAAAGTGCCTCTGCTGTCACCCCATCATTTCCCCCTTTTACTCTGTGTGGTAACATCCATAGGGGAAATATTAAAAATGCTGGGGTGTTGTTGTCATACAGTTGTCTGTGGCAGTAGATCGTTCTGTGTTTCTACTGGTCAAAGTGATGGCTGTGATGGGAGAATTGGATCTCAGTGAAGGGCAAGTGGTCCATAACTTTAATTTTGGAGACCAAAAAATGTAGGCTTAGCACCCTGTGGTCCATTGCCCAATAGGAAATGTAGAATACTCAAAAGTACTGCTTGAGTTACTTTACTCAGGGAGTAACGCAGTAAAGTAACTGGTTACTTTTTTAAAAAGTAACGCAGTAATGGCAAGGCAAGGCAATTTTATTTATATAGCACCATTCATACACAAGGCAATTCAATGTGCTTTACAAGAGAAAACATTAAAGGAACAATAGATCATTAAAAACAAAAGCTAAAAGCAAGACAATAAATAGTTAAAGACAGTGCAGAAAATACAATACAATAAGTTACATATCTAGTTCACTGGTAAGCTGCTTTAAATGAGCTGACAGTTTCTGACAGTAACTGGAGTTATTTGTAACCGGAGTCCAGGGTGAACTTTTTGGAAAAGTCCGGTGTCAGCAGTCATGTGAGGACAGGATCTTAATGCCAATGGAGACATCAAAAAAACTGCGGTTATCCTGTCCACACATGACTGCTGACAGCGGACTTTTCCAAAAAGTTCACCCTGGACTCCGGTTACAAATAACTCCAGTTACAGGGGCCCAAAACTGCGGTTATGTGTAGATGAAAGGCCAAACCGTGAGCAAAGAGTCACGGTTTTATAAATACCTGGTTGGTGTGGACAGCCCCTCAGAGTGCAGCCACACATTTTGACAAATAAATGCAGGTCTTAGACCCCAGGGGCCTATTGCACAAAACTAGGATAAGGGATTAAGCCGGGATATCTTGGTTATCCAAGGATCTATTTAATCTCATCCCTTATCTCAGTCAGCAGTCACCACAAACGGAAACCAATAGTTATTCCACTGCCCACTGCACATTGTTATCACATTCAACCAGACCCACTGTCATTATTTAAACATTTGTGATCATTAATTGCAATCATTTTAGATAAATGATGATTTTAGATGATTTTGCAATCATTAGATAATTTACACTTTCTCATAGACTATATATAAAGTACACATCCCATATAAATATGAATACACATCAAAGTACATGATGTTCCTTTATTGAATAAGGATAAATCAAAGCAAGTAAACCATCAGCTCCTTTCAAAACTGAAGTCACACAGTGGCTCTACAAGATAGAAAGCACAGAATCAAAGCATATTATAAAACACAAGAATAAATACACGTTCAAAGGTCTGTATATGATACACCCTGCATGTCTGCACACTGAAATAATGCAGGACAAATCCATACACAACAAATGAACAGACAAATGAATGGATGCAGTAGCCTCCCTGCAAGCTTGTATACACACAGTATACAGCACAAACAACATAAGAGGCCAAATCAATTTAAATTGAATTTAAAAAAAAAACAAACCCACAAATTCCTCCACCAATGCAGGACATATTTACCTGAAATTCACAGCATGCATCTCTGCCAATGCATGACATATTTAACTTAAATTTAAAGCATGCATGTTAACTAAAATAATTTAACACATATTGGTCCCTAACCCAGCTGACCACTGTCGTCATCAGGGAAGTGTGATGGGGGCCCTCTCCTTCCTCAGGCAGGCCACATTGTGGAGGACAGCACAGGCCACAGTGATGTCACATGCCCTCTAAGGGCTGACCCTTAAGTGGTGAGGACAGTGAAAGCGTGCCTTCAGGAGGCCAAAGGTCATTTCGATCCTGGCCCTTGTCCTGGCATGGGCATGATTATAGGCCTGCTGTGCTTCCTGAGGGTCTGTGTATAGTGTGAGGAGAAAAGGCTGGCAGGCATACCCCTTGTCCCCCAGCAACACACCAGAGAATTCACCTGTCAATACAAAATCTCATCACCACAACCTCATAAATAGAGTGACATTCTTGACACAGCCATGATGTGTGTTGGTGTTGGTGGCTCCAACAGTGTGACAGTGCTGCCAGAAACTGCAAGGCAAACCAAAGTCAGATAGTCCAAATGGATTCGATATGAATGTGGTAATGTCCCATGTAGAGATGGAAGAATGTACCTTGTATGAAGCGGGTGGCATCTTGGGAGGGACATATGTTAGGGATCCCCTCCAACACAGGCCTGCCTTTGTTTTGTGCCAAGGCTATGTCCTCTGCTGGGGTGAGGTCAGCTGATGGTGACCCACCACCCATGCCTTGCTTGTGGGTTTGTTTGATTTTGACTGCTAAAACAGTACAGACAATGTATGAGCAGGCACCTTCTGGGTACAATGTACGCTTGTGCATTGTTAAGTATTAGTCAGGGCACTTACCATTCTGCAGGATATACTTGTATTTAATCTTGACTTGCTGCCATGTCCATTTCGGCCCATGTCATCCACGCCATGTTTAATCTACACACACACACACACACACACACACACACACACACACACACACACACACACACACACACACACACACACAGACATACACAATGTTAATGAACTATTTGGATTGTAATTGTGATGGTTTCAGCAGAGCAGTGAGTGTGTATTTGTGCACTACTTAACGTTATGCATTCAGGCAGTCTGCAATACTTTGCCACGCTTTCTCTCATCGTTTTATAACTGCAGCGGTTTTACCTTTATTTTTGATTTGATCCTTTACCTCTTCGTAAGCCTCCATGAGGATTTCTGTCTCCGACGGGAAAAAGGACACCGCTCTTGTTGCCATGGTGAATTGGTGAATCTGTGATCGATGACGGGGTCTATTTGAGGAAGCCACGTGCGCGCACTGATCCAGGATTGGTTTCACCTGGCTTGATGAATCCGTGTCTGCTCATCCTGGCTTGGTCTTTGTGCAACCAATTAAGCCTGAACACTCTTGTTTTGGATTTGTTGAACCCAGCTCAGTCATTTATCCTGGATGTGTGAATCCTACTTTTGTGCAACGGGCCCCTGGTCTGATTGCTGTTCTGTCGGCTAACTGAACTAGCACGAGTTAGCTGCTCATATAGGGCATCACACATATAAATGTTGAAACTTTTGTCAATATGGACATGCTGCACATCTTTAGCTCTGTTAGATTCTCCACAATTCAATCATTAAATTCATCTTACTGAGACCACCCAGCTAACAGTTTAATACTGTACGCTGAATAGCACAAGCACAAGCGTTTCAATAGAATATCATTGGTAATGCTATATAAAACACGAAGGAGATGGAAGAAAGGGGGGGCCTGTTGCACAAAAGTAGGATTCAGACATCCAGGATAAATGACTGAGCTGGGTTCAACGAATCCAAAACAAGACCGTCCAGGCTTAATTGGTTGCACAAAAACCAAGCCAGGATGAACAGACACGGATTCATCAAGCCAGGTGAAACTAATCCTGGATCAGTGCGAGCATGTGGCTTCCTCAAATAGACCCTGCTATCAATCACCGATTCACCGATTCACCATGGCAACAAGAGCAGCGGACTTTACCCCGTCGGAGGCAGAAATCTTTTTGGTAAAAGATCAAATCAAAAAGAAAGGTAAAACCGCCGCAGTTATAAAACAACGAGAGAAAGCGTGGCAAAGTATTGCAGACTGCCTGAATGCGTAAGTAGTGCACAAATACACACTCACTGCTCCACTGAAGCCATCACAATTACAATCCAAATAGTTAATTAACATCTCCGAAAACGTAGTTGTACTCTGATTATGAATCATTTGAAATTGTAAGTGAAATTGACTGCAGATGTGAGTGAAATTGTGTATATGTAAACAGATGAGCTCACTGACTTAATTGGATTTCCCTTTGGGATAAATAAAGTTCCTCTTATCTTATCTTATCTTAAGTTTGCTCCTCATGCTCCATGCTCCTCTGCTGTTTTATTATATGTATGCAATTTTGTGTGTGTGTATTTGTGTGTGTGCGTGCGTGTGTATGCTGATTGATCATAAGAGAATATATATATATATATATATATATATATATGTATATGTATATATATATATATATATATATATAATCCCCCTCAGGTGCCCATGAGGGGGATTTTGTGAATTGGAAATCCTTTCACAGCATTAATGTTCAGGTGAACATGAGTTTTTGATATTGTCGATTAATGAACACTGTGCATTGCTTGTGATGTGCATTGATTGGTTTAATAGTCTACATCTTATAATTTCAGATGGTCCGCAATGCTGACTATCTGATCAGCAATGTTGTGGCAAAGTGGCCTGGCTCGGTCCATGACTCCCGAGTCTTTCGGACCTCTGGAATCTATTAGCACCTATCACAAGGTGAGCCACACAACCTCTATTAATAACCACTTTTTCCATCATAGCTGTGTCAAAAATGTCACTCTATTTATGAGGTTGTGATGATGAGCTTTTGTATTGACAGGTGAATTCTCTGGTGTGTTGCTGGGGGACAAGGGGTATGCCTGCCAGCCTTTTCTCCTCACACACAGACCCTCAGGAAGCACAGCAGGCCTATAATCATGCCCATGCCAGGACAAGGGCCAGGATCGAAATGACCTTTGGCCCCCTGAAGGCACGCTTTCACTGTCTTCACCACTTAAGGGTCAGCCCTTTGAGGGCATGTGACATCACTGTGGCCTGTGCTGTCCTCCACAATGTGGCCTGCCTGAGGAAGGAGAGGGCCCCCAGAGTGCCATCACACATGGACTGGGACAATCCTGCCATCTTCCCTGATGACGACAGTGGTCGGCTGGTCAGGGACCAATATGTGTTAAATTATTTTAGTTAACATGCATGCTTTAAATTTCAGTTAAATATGTCCTGCATTGGCAGAGGAATTTGTGTTTTTTATTCAGTTTAAATTGATTTGGCCTCTTATGTTGTTTGTGCTGTATACTGTGTGTATGTATACAAGCTTGCAGGGAGGCTACTGCATTCCTTCATTTGTCTGTTCATTTGTTGTGTATGGATTTGTCCTGCATTTATTTCAGTGTGCAGACATGCAGGGTGTATCATATACAGACCTTTGAATGTATATTTATTCTTGTGTTGTATAATATGCTTTGATTCCGTGCTTTCTATCTTGTAGAGCCACTGTGTGACTTCAGTTTTGAAAGGAGCTGATAGTTTACTTGCTTTGATTTATCCTTATTCAATAAAGGAACATCATGTTACTCTTTGATGTGTATTTATATTTATATGGATGTGTATTTAATATATAGTTCATGGGAAAGTGTAAATTATCTAATGATTGCAAAATAATCTAAAATCATAATTTATCTAAAATGATTGCAATTAATGATCACAAATGTTTAAATAATGACAGTGGGTCTGGTTGAATGTGATAACAATGTGCAGTGGGCAGTGGAATAACTATTGGTTTCCGTTTGTGGTGACTGCTGACTAAGATTAGGGATGAGAATAAATAGATCCTGGAATTTAGCCTGGTCTGGAGCAGGCTAGCTCCACAGAATAAATCTCCATGGTAACTTTTGTCATAACATATCCCACTTTCCACTATCCCACTCTTGTGCAACCGGATCACAGATAAATTGAGCCAGGATAACCAAGATATCCTGGCTTAATCCCTTATCCTAGTTTTGCGCAATAGGCCCCAGGTCTGATTTCTGCTGTGTTGTCAGATAAGTGCTTGAGCCAGCAAAAGTTAGCTGCTGTAAAGTTCTGGAATAAAACTCTGACACAGCAAAGTAGCTTTTAGTCTCTTTAGTTAACTTATAAATCTCTGTTGCAATTGTTTACATTCCGCCGCCATCTTGATTCCGATTCCTGGCTGCTTCTGCAGTCCCCACTGTGTCTATGAACCCAACAGTGAAACTAAAACGCCCCCTTGTGGACTGAATAAAACAGTGTCTACAACCTTAGACACATCACGTGGAACAACTAAACACAACATCACATATAAATCATGAACATCACAGCTGCCTAGATCAACCATCACATAGGGTCCGTCCCAAGTCTTTTAAATTACTGCTAGTTATCTTACCTAGTCAACTTTGCTAGCTGTTTAGTCCCTCCCACCAAGGAAAAAATGTGAGGAGCTAGCGCTAGGAGCAACAGAGTGCCGAAGTCACGCCCCTTCCGGTAGAGCTCATGGGACCTTAGATCGGAAAAAATATGAATGGCAGTGAATGAGTATGGAGTTAATTTTGTGTCTTTAATATGCAATCAAAAAGAATGGATTTGAAAACAAAAAAATATTTTGCAAACAAAATTATGATTTCAAAAATACAAAAAAATGCCCATGAATGAATGAAATATATTTGTGATTAAAACTGTATCTTGATAAATCCACAAGTTTTGTTTACAAACCAAAATATTGTTCTCATGAACCACAGATTCGTTTGCCTTTCCTGAGTTTTCATTTGCATTTCTTGAAGTTTTGCTTGCGTTTCTGCATGACTCTCATGGGTGGGACCTCCTCTGAAAACTGTCAGAAGCCTCATGATTGGTCAGTCTCACTCAAAGAGACGGGGTGACAACTTCCGCCCCCACAGTGAGCCGGCGGTAAGGGAGACACGGAGAGTGACAAACATCGATCATAACAGGTATGTTTTGCGTAACTTTACTGTCTTATTGATGCTATTAAGTTTACACATGTCGCTTTTCTGGTGCTTTTTATTCCTAACCAGTAGAGATAGCATTATCAGACATTAACACTCATAATTCAGACGAACCAGCTTAGCGCTCTGCGCTCGTCAGAAGTGACTGACAAGCTTATTACTGCCCTGGCTTCAGTGACAGTTTGATTAATCTCACAGATAACAGCTTATTTATGTATAAATAAATACACTTTAATTAGATATACTATCAGAACAAATTATCAGGTGTGTGTGTGTGTGGATCGTTTAGTCATTACTGCAATACATTAAGTAAAGAGTTATAAAAGGGGGCATACTTTCACTGATCTTTATCCATTAGTCGTCGTCGTCGTCGTCGTCGTCCTCGTCCTCGTCCTCGTCCTCGTCCTCCTCCTCCGCTTATCCGGGTCCGGGTCGCGGGGGCAGCAGCCTCAGCAAAGAAGCCCAGACAGACCTCTCCCCAGCCACTTCCATCAGCTCTTCCGCGGGAACCCCGAGGCGTTCCCAGGCCAGCCGGGCGATGTAGTCCCTCCAGCGTGTCCTGGGGCGGCCCCGAGGTCTCCTCCCGGTTGGACACGCCCGAAAAACCTCCCAAGGGAGGCGTCCGGGTGGCATCCTTACTAGATGCCCGAACCACCTCAACTGGCTCCTCTCGATGTGGAGGAGCAGCGGCTCTACTCCGAGTCCCTCCCGGATGTCCGAGCTCCTCACCCTATCTCTAAGGCTGAGCCCAGCCACCCTGCGGAGGAAACTCATTTCGGCCGCTTGCACTCGCGATCTCATTCTTTCGGTCACTACCCAGAGCTTGTGACCATAGGTGAGGATTGGAACGAAGATAGACCGGTAAATCGAGAGCTTCGCTTTTTGGCTAAGCTCCCTCTTCACCACAACGGACCGGTTCAGCGCCCGCATCACTGCTGACGCCGCCCCAATCCGCCTGTCCATCTCTCGCTCCATTCTACCCTCACTCGTGAACAAGACCCCGAGATATTTAAACTCCTCCACCTGAGGAAGGACCTCCCCCCCGACCCGGAGAGGGCAATCCACCCTTTTCCGGCTGAGGACCATGGCCTCAGACTTGGAGGTGCTGATTCTCATCCCAGCCGCTTCACACTCGGCTGCGAACCGTCCCAGCAAGAGCTGGAGGTCACTGTTCGATGGAGCTAGGAGGACCACGTCATCTGCAAAAAGCAGGGACGAGATCCTCCCGCTACCGAACCTGACCCCCTCCACCACTCGGCTGCACCTAGAAATTCTGTCCATAAAAGTTATGAACAGAACCGGTGACAAAGGGCAGCCCTGGCGGAGTCCAACCCTCACCGGGAACAGGTCCGACTTATTGCCGGCCACGCGAACCAGACTCGTGCTCCTTCGGTACAGGGACTGGATGGCCCTTAGCAAAGGGCCACCAACCCCATACTCCCGGAGCACCCCCCACAGGATGCCCCTGGGGACACGGTCGTAAGCCTTCTCCAAATCCACAAAACACATGTGGACCGGTTGGACAAACTCCCATGCCCCCTCCAGCACCCTGGCGAGGGTAAAGAGCTGGTCCACGGTTCCGCGTCCGGGACGAAAACCACATTGCTCCTCCTCAATCTGAGGTTCAACTATCGACCGGACCCTCTTCTCCAGCACCCTGGAGTAGACCTTACCAGGTAGACTGAGGAGTGTGATCCCCCTATAGTTGGAACACACCCTCTGGTCCCCCTGAAAATGGGGACCACCACCCCGGTCTGCCACTCCAGAGGCACTGCCTCCGATGTCCACGCAATGTTGCAGAGGCGTGTCAACCAAGACAGCCCTACAACATCCAGAGCCTTGAGATATCCAGGACGAATCTCATCCACCCCCAGGGCTCCGCTGCCTCGGAGTTGTTTCACTACCTCTGCAACTTCTGCCTCAGAAATTGGACGACCCGCCCCCGATACCCCCGTCTCTGTTTCCTCACTGGAATACGTGCTGGTGGGATTGAGGAGCTCCTCAAAGTATTCCTTCCACCGCCCGACAATGTCCTCAGTTGACATCAGCAGCTCCCCGCCCCCCCTGTAAACAGTGTGAGCTAGTTGCCGCCTTCCCCCCCTGAGGCGCCGGACGGTTTGCCAGAACCTTTTTGGAGCCGATCGATAGTCTTCCTCCATGGCCTCACCGAACTCCTCCCACGCCCGAGTTTTTGCCTCTGCGACCGCCGCCGCTGCACTCCGCTTGGCCCGCCGGTACCCGCCAGCTGCTTCTGGAGACCCACAGGAACAACCATGCCCTGTAGGCCTCCTTCTTCAGCCTGACGGCTTACCGCCACGACTGGCACCAGATGCCTTGCGGCCACAGCTTGCAGCCGCTGCCTCGACAATGGCAGAGCGGAACAAGGCCCATTCGGACTCAATGTCCCCCTCTGCCCTCGGGACACGGTTGAAGCTCTCCCGGAGGTGGCAATTGAAGATCATCTGGACAGGTTCTTCCGCCAGGCGTTCCCAGCAGACCCTCACTGTTCGCTTGGGCCTGCCAGGTCTGCGCGGCGTCTTCCCCCACCATCTGATCCAACTCACCACCAGGTGGTGATCAGTTGACAGCTCTGCTCCTCTCTTCAGTGTCCAAAACATATGGTCGCAGGTCAAATGATACGACTACAAAGTCAATCATTGACCTGCGACCTAGGCTGTCCTGGTGCCACGTGCACCGATGGACATCCTTATGTTTGAACATGGTGTTAGTTATGGCCAAACTGCGACCCGCACAGAAGTCCAATAACTGAACACCACTCGGGTTCAGATCGGGCAGGCCGTTCCTCCCAATCACGCCCCTCCAGGTCTCGCTGTCATTGCCCACGTGAGCGTTGAAGTCCCCCAGCAGAACAATGGAGTCCCCGGTTGGGGCACTGTCCAGCACCTGTCCCAGGGACTCCAAAAAGGGCGGGTACTCTGCACTGCCGTTTGGCGCATAAGCGCAGACAACAGTCAGGACCCGTTCCCCGACCCGAAGGCGCAGGGAAGCAACCCTTTCGTCTCCTGGGGTAAACCCCAACGTACAGGCAGCCTGAGCCTTATCCATTAGTGTTTGATCATAATCCACTTGGTCTCCTGAAGTTGCATAAATGACAGACACTGTATTAATCACTGTTAGTGGTACCTGAAAGCAGTTAGGTTACTGAGGTACCTGTTATCATAACAGTTTTTACTCATGGAGATTAATTTTCCTTGTCTTCACAGGAGGATGGAGAACCATCCTGATGGACCTCAGGGTCAGGTAGTTTTTTTCCCTCCTCAATTTCATATACATTTTATCATAGTATTGTCATTGTGGGTGGGGGGTGGTAAGAAATAAACTATTACCTTCTCTGCATTGTTGCCCAGTAGTATAACAAGCACGGCAGGAATAGATCCTTAATGACACATGTACTCTGCATGATCACATAACAATGCCATGCATCTTAAATTCTTTTACAGTGTGATCGGCGTGCAGTTACCGAAAGCTGCTCAGCATTTCATGTCTCTACTCAGCAGAGTAAAGGGCGCTAAGCTGGTTCGTCTGAATTATGAGTGTTAATGTCTGATAATGCTGTCTCTACTGGTTAGGAATAAAAAGCACCAGAAGAGCGACAAGTGTAAACTTAATAGCATCAATAAGACAGTAATGTTACGCAAAACATACCTGTTATGATCAATGTTTGTCACTCTCCGTGTCTCCCTTACCGCCGGCTCACTGTGGGGGCGGAAGTTGTCACCCCGTCTCTTTGAGTGAGACTGACCAATCAGGAGGCTTCTTACAGTTTTCAGAGGAGGTCCCGCCCATGAGAGTCATGCAGAAACGCAAGCAAAACTTCAAGAAACGCAAACGAAAACTCAGGAAAGGCAAACGAATCTGTGGTTCATGAGAACAATATTTTGGTTTGTAAACAAAACTTGTGGATTTATCAAGATACAGTTTTAATCACAAATATATTTCATTCATTCATGGGCATTTTTTTGTATTTTTGAAATCATAATTTTGTTTGCAAAATATTTTTTTGTTTTCAAATCCATTCTTTTTGATTGCATATTAAAGACACAAAATTAACTCCATAAATGAGGAGAGCAATGTTATCTTTTTGTTCCCGTTTGAGATCTAAATATGTTGTTAATGAATTTAAAACATAAATTTTAAGGTCAAGAAAGTCATACTTTGTGGTAAAACTGTTGAGATATAAGCTTTTTAATTAGAAAGACTCAAGAGTACACAGGAGGAGGTCGTGTACCTGACGTCATAGCTTTCGCTTGCTTCCTGCAGCTTGGCCACCCCGCTGAAAATCCACTGTTTTATCATTAATCGATTTATGATTGAAGATGTCTGTGTGTTTTTTGCCAGGTTACAGTCACTCCAAGCTGCTGGAAGCGAGCGAAAGCTATGACGTCACATACGCGACCGCCTCCTGTGTAGTTTTTCTACTTACGTTTTTTTCAAAAGTTTATATCTCAACAGTTTTACCACAAAGTATGACTTTCTTGACCTTAAAATTTCTGTTTTAAATTCATTAACGACATATTTGGATTTCATGTCACAACTCAAACCGGACCAAAAGATAATATTTCTCTCCTCATTCACTGCCATTCATATTTTTTACGATCTAACGTCCCATGAGCTTCACCGGAAGGGGCGTGACTTCGGCACTCTATGAGCGAGCATTGTCAGTTTGAAGCCGTTTCTCAATACTCAAGTTCGGCAGTTAAGACTTGTGGACTTGGCAAGTTCGGACTTGGCAAGTCCACGCGAGAGGCCGGACTTCCCAAGAACGAGAGGACGGGAGGACGGGAGTACAGTCATTTCTGCTTTTGGAACAGCAGCTAACTTGATGATGTCACCACCTCCCCTCGCCTTGGCTGTTGTACTGTGTTGTATACATGCATTTAGAATAAAACGATATAAACACAGCCCAGCCCTGCATCTTTTCAAAGACACTGTAAGAAATTAATATGTATATGTTTTTAACGTTTCAACATATATAACTGACACACAAAAACATATAAATAGCCAAAATATGTTCATAAAATGTCTTTTAAAACCTTTTCCCCGCAGCTGGCTTCTGATTATAATCAAAAGTCAAGTGCAGGGGGAAAAGTTTGTGGAGAGTTGGTGGTTATTGTGATCGTGAGCATTGGCGAGATGGAAATCAAAAAATCAATAACGGATCGGAGAAGGCGTCTTGGTGCAGTTATTGCAGTGGGACTGCTGTACCTGCAGGATGAGGAGGAGGCTGCCCAGCTGAGGAGGCAGATCCCAGAAAGACAGCGGTACTGAGTATTAATTGATCATCGTAGGCTACATGTAAACAGCATTTAAATGTTGTCATGGTAGAACTGATTTTATCGCCTTTCACTGGTGCACTAGTCTGATCTATAACAACACACAGCAACTTGTAAATATGAAACAACAACATATAAAACAAACTATCTGAAAAGTAACTATAGCTATCAAACAAATGTAGCTTGAGTAGAATGTACAGTATTTCCCTCTAAGTAAATGGAAATACCCAAAGTACATCAAATTTGTACTTAAGTACAGTATCTTCTTGTAAATATACTTAGTTACTGTCCATCACTGCATTTGTCTCACCATTATGCTTTCTGTCTATTTTTAATGGAGACTTGACAGTTTACTTGGTTCACCTAGAAAAAACAACAGCAGTTTAATATTCAGTCTGACATTTTATGGAAGTGTTGAGTTGTAGATTGTGGTGCTGTTGAACTGTACTGGATTATATTGACAGCAGTTTCCCATTTAGTCTGTCCTCACCAATATAAATGGGATCAAACAGGTCAGATGTGAAGAGGAAAAGTTTATTCAGCCACACTTCAGACATCAGGTATACAATTCATATCAGATAATCAATATTTAAATGCTGTTGAATAAATACTACAATAAAGACAATTAATCTTTAAATAGGTCTACAATAAATAAATTACAATAAATTCTTAAAATCATTATTGAATGGTAAAAACACATAAATAAGCAAAAGAATGCAAAGAACAATAACATGTTACAACATTTAATAATATAAGAATATATCTTATACTGAGACTGAATATTGCCCATTAGACATCCCCCAAACGAATTACATTTCATATTTAACCACTACAGAGATATCAGCCATGAATTTCAAAAGGACTACCTGAGAGAGACTGCTCTCTGGGGCAGCCTGAGCGCTCATACGCAAGTTTATTATCTATGAGCGCTGACACCGCTAGATGACAGCGGACCTCAGTCCCAACTGGGCTCTATATTAAAACATCGACCACGGATCTGACGTTTAAACTACGCATGAAAACACTACGTTCTGTGACAAAACAACAGTAACATATCGGTAATTATGGCTTACAATTATGCGCCTTTCCCTCACTCGCCATTTTCCGATGATTGTTTCGAAATGCATGCTGGGATACCTGGCTGTCTGAAATCCACACAAGTCTGCTCCGATGCATCCCCGGTGAAATGGGTGTGGCGAGAACACATCCGGGAATTTGGACTGAACTTGGCTAGATGTGAACTCTGAATTGGAACAGTACTTGGGCTGTGACTGATGACGTGTCACAAGTCCACAAGAACACAAGTCCGCACAAGAACGCATATTGAGAAACGGCTCATGTCTCTTAAACCGACAATGCTCGCTCATCGCTCCTAGCGCTAGCTCCTCACATTTTTCCTAGGTGGGAGGGGCTAAACAGCTAGCAAAGCCGGCTAGGTAAGATAACTAGCAGTAATTTAAGAGACTTGGGATGTACCCCATCTTGTAGCTGCTTAAAGCTTGCTGCTAGCTCCTAGCGCTAGCTCCTCGCTGCACAAATAAGAGACTTGGGACCATAGACATATATACATAGACGCCGCATTGACTGCCTGAGCGCGTCCCAGCTGGCCGCCATCTTGGATGGGTCTCACTTCACCTCCACAGTGCATTCACTTCTATTGAGGAAGGAGCTGTATACACAAGTAAAATAGAATAACTCACTGAATTTTCAACTGATTTTCACGCGGTTTGGTTTGTTACAAATACAAAACATAGTATAGCATATTAATACATTTATTTATATTTTAATAAAGAAAATGCTTGATTGTTGGTTGAGTTTATTACTCACACACTCTCTTTTATACCCACAGCCATCAGACTTCATAATACTTTGTTAAATAGATGATCTTACAGACTTCTTTGAAATTTCCTTTGGGGATTAATAAAGTTCTTCTTATTCTTATTACACTGACTGCTGTGATCCCTCAAAAGTCGTAAAAAAAAACCAACAACACATTTTCAATATTTACATAGACACTGAAATTAATTTTGGTATTGGTATTATAACTGAAAATGGGACTGTGGTCAACATAATTTGAAAAAAGATAGAAAAGGATGAGCATCGGGGGATATTTGCAGCACAGCTGGTGGAAAAGTGAATATGTGCACAAAGGTGTGCTATACATAATATGCTATACTATGTTTTGTATTGTGTATATTGTGTTTATACAGTATATACATATCTATATATCTATATCTATATCTATATCTATATCTATATATATATATATGTATATATGTATTCCACTCTGGGGTAGAGGTGAATAAAAGAACTGTGTTGTGACCTAAATAACATGCTGTTGCTATCTGCAGAAAGTATTAAAGCATGAAATCCCGCATTTTTAATGTACGAAAGCATCCTGTATCACAACTACATGTGTGCCGTTTGTAACAAACCAAACTGCGTGAAAATCAGTTGAAAATTCAGTGAGTTATTCTATTTTACTTATGCATACAGCTCCTTCCTCAATAGAAGTGAATGCACTGTGGAGGCGAAGCGAGACCCATCCAAGATGGCGGCCGGCTGGGACGTCGGCTCCAATAGGCAGCGGCAGTCAATGCGGCGTCTGTGTATATATGTCTATGCTTGGGACGGCCTAGAAGATGGCGGACATCGAACGACTTCCGGTTCAAGTGAGGAGCTAGCAGTAGCACCATAAAAATAAGAGACTTGGGACAGACCCCTATACTGTATAAATGTTGAAACTTTTGTCAATAAGGTTATGCTCCACATCTTTAGCTCTGTTAGATTCTCCACAATTCATCCTGGATCCAGAGGTGTTAGCCAACTATAGACCAATATCTAATCTTCCCCTTCTTTCAAAAATCCTCAAAAAAGTAGTTGCAGACCAGCTGTGTGACCTTCTCCATGATTATGATTTATTTAAGGAATTTCAGTCAGGATTTAGAGTGCATCATAGCACTGAGACAGCACTATTAAAAATTACAAATGATCTTCGAGATCATATTTCTCCTGTTTTAGCTTCTCTGCACTGGCTCCCTGTAAAATCCAGAATTGAATCTAAAATCCTACTGTTAATTTATAAAGCTCTAAATGGTCAGGCTCCGTAATATCTTAGAGAGCTCATAGTGCCATATTATCCATAATTTGGTTACTGTTATTAATTTAATTATTAATAGTAATTCCGAATTAATAGTTAAGTGAACTTTTGAGACTGATATCTTTAACTGGCTATCATTTTCCCTTTCTGTGAATGATGCCCCACGAGGTGATTTAATGTAAATGAAGTCATATTATCTAACATAATCAATAATTATTATTAATAATTAGTAATTATTTCCGATAGTCAATTTGATACTTTAACTGGAGATCTATTACAAGGTCAGGCTTGTGTTAAGGCTTAAGTCACAACAAATGGTGCCGCCGTGTAAAACATACCACTGGTGCCTAGATCACAACAAATAGTATCCCCTCTTTTACAGTATCACTAGTATACGTTCTCTCTACTTAGTCCCTGCTGCATCATTGCCATGAGCGAGGGTGCAGGGTGCTTATCACTACTTGCAGCTTTGTTGATATCTTTTTAAGCCCTTTTGAGATCATTTTATTTCAGGCTTGTGAGAATCCTCTTTAACTGCACTGTTGCAGTCTGATATTTCTGTCTTATTCAGGGGTGTAGCATCAAATTCTGGGTCCTACAGGCAGTATCCATGGGCCCCCTGCCTTTTCTCTTTTGATCCATGTCTCTCTTATGCTGCTTTTGATTTTTTCTAACATTGTCAGCTGATTTATTTTCATTTTCTCTCTTTATCTTACTACAGTATAATGATTAACTCTGTCTGTCTGTGGGTGTGTGTCTGTTCCACGTTTTTCTACTCACTGACATGGTCAATCTATGCGAAACTGCACATAGGCATTGAGGATTGGCATAGGTAGAATGTGACAAAGCTACTTTTTCCAAAAATTACACTATTATTAGTATATTTTTTTACAAAGTCGATGCATTCAACCCACAAGTTAGTTGAGATATGTATCCACCTTAAACATCATCAGCTGTAGCCGAGCAGCGTGGTTACACTGTGCACGTGCGTTACTATATGCATCCACCTCAAACAGACATCATCTCAACTGCAGCCGATAAAGGTAGGCTTATTAATTACTTAATTACATTTACACTGCTAAAACGTGCACATTGATGTCACATTGACAAGCTAACCAATTGCCATGTTGTGTAAGTGTATGTGCACATGGGAAGTTGCCCCATTCACAATGGATGTGGTGTGAGAGGGCCCTGTAAAGGGACATCATTGTTTTTTAAAGTCGATCTCAGCTGCAAATAAAAGAAAAAGAAGGTATGTGGTATACCATGCTTTATACAGATAGTAAGTAAGTAACCCTCCCTCCCCATAAATATCACCAAGTGTGCAAATGTTGTTGTTTTTTCCCAATCAGGAAAACGAATAGGATGACCGCCAATCAACAAACTCTCATTGTTGAATATTGGAGAGTGTGGTCCCCAAACAACCTCCATATCAATAGCAAATATGAAATCATAGGACCAAATCTCAAATAGCAGTGATGGAGTGAGATATTAGAATGCAGAATGTTAGTAAAAGAGTATGGAGCTATCATCCGCTCCTCCAAAATTCGCCATGACACATGAGCATCAGAGTGTAACCAAGTTAGGAGAGGTCTAAGTGTGAAGGCCCACTTATAAAACTTGAAGTTCGGGAGAGACAGCCCACCGGCCTGCCTTTCTCACTGCATTGTGGTGAGCTTAATGCGAGGTCGTTTGCCATGCCAAAGAAATTTAGTTATTGCTGACTGTAATTTGCTCCAATATTGAGGGGGCGTGGGAAGGGGGAGCATCGAACTAACAGAATTGACTCTGGGCAGAATATTCATTGTAATTGTGGCTACCCTGCCACGAAGTGAATTTGGCAGACCACCTGTCCAGGTCTGCCATGACTTTGTCAAGTGTGTTATAAAAATTGTTTTTAATTATTGTATGTATGGAGGAAGAGACATCTATCCCCAGATAAATAAAGTTTTTAGTGACTGGAATAGATGCAGGGATGGGAGCATTACACATGGCCTGATTTAAAGGTAGCAAAGCTGATTTCTGCCAATTTATTTTGAAACTGGAAAGCTTGCTGTAATGTTCAAAGGTTGACAAAAATGTGGGATACATTGCACTGGGTTGTTTATATACAATAAAACGTCATCAGCATACAGTGAGATGTGATGGTGTGTTCCTCTAATGGAAATTGGAGAGACTGTGGGCGAATAACAGAGGGCTGAGAGGACAGCCTTGTCTTGATCCTCTCGAGATAGCAAAGGAGGAGAGCTAGTTTTGCCTGTAAGCACTACAGCTGTTGGGTTATTTTACAGCACCTTAATCATATTGATGAATGGGATGCCGAACCTCATAAACTCAAACATTGACCACAGAAAGGGCCACTCCAGGCGGCCAAATGCCTTCATTGCGTCTAGTGAAAGGACAGCAGCAGGGAAACTTAAGCTCTGAGCACCATCTATAACGTGTAGTAGTCTTCTAACATTATCTGTAGCTAGTCTAGACTTTATAAGCCCTGTCTGGTCACTATGAACCAATTCTGTCATATGGCCTTGAAGCCGCTGGGCCAGTAATTTCGTGTGAATCTTTTAAAAGCGAAAGAGGCCTGTAGCTGGAGCACTCAACCAGATCCTTTCCTTTTTTAAGGGGCAGTGAAATTAATGCCGAATTAACATCCCTGGAAAATGATCCCACTCTGATTGAATATTGGATTAATGGGCCAATCAAGGGTCAAAGGGTGAGGTAAAATTCAGGTGGAATTCCATCTGAGCCTGGTGATCTGCCTTTATGCACGTCCCTAACAGCTGCCTCACATTATTGCAGACATGTTTGTCAAAATTACTCTTTGAATTATATAACTCCTGATAAAAGGAGGCAAAGAAGCATTTCCTTTTTTTGGGTCACATTGTATAATGCCATCTTTGTCTTTAATGCAAAAAAATATAAGCAAAGTGCTCATCCTTTCGAAGTTTCATTGCTAGTAGATGACTGGGTTTTGAGGAGTAAAAATAGTAAGTTTGCCTTGTTTTGTGCATGACGAACTCTGAACAGTGACAGTTAATCTCTTTTTTAATCAGACCACACATAATCTGAGGGGAACCCTCCATTTTTGACCCCATCAAACAAAATGGGGGCGCTAGAGAGCTAATTTGTTTTTTTAATCTAGGCCTAACCCCCATATTGATTTTTTAAAATTTGGTAGATATGTAGAACAGGACGCCTTTTTTTTTGGTGGGGTGATTTTTGCCTTAATTTGACAGGACAGTGAAGCTTACAGGAAGGATGGGAGAGAGAGCAAGGAAGACATGCAGCAAAGACCAAAGGCCGGATTCCAACTCCCACTGCTGCAACAACGGCTAGCCGCACCTTTTCCATGTGAACTACCAGTGCGCCCCCACATATAAACACTCTGCCTTTCAACGTGCTACCTCAACTACTAATATACAGTTTTAGCCCACTAACTATCCCACTTTTGGCAATGCAATCATACTATCAAATTCATAGAAACTCTGTCTGAATACATTGCTCTTCTTAATGGGTTCAGTTGACTATTAAATTTGCAATTTCCTATGACCTGTATCCCAAACACACACCATGTAAAACTGTACATGGGCAACTGTGCACTAAATGGGTATGCTTATTTATTTTCGTTTTTGGAACTTTGATTTCCTTTACTTAGGCAAAGACATGACAGTTACATTGATGCTCCAGTAGCATGAGCAGTCACACACACATCTGTAGTTACAGATGAATCCCATTGCAGCGTGGATGAATGAATTCCTGGGCTGCCTTTCAGTGACAGTCCGGACTGTCACGCATACCGGCGTCACCGGCGCCCCTGACGATGGAAGAGGCACACTGAGGCGCAGCAGCGCAACACACACACACACACACACACACACACACACGGATGGTGTCGGTGTTGGTGCAGGTAACTTGTTCACCATGAGCCACCGGCACCATGCGCGCTGCCTCTCCATCGTCCTGCTGCTGTTTCTGCTCCCAGCTCACGGTCCGAGACGCACAGCGGAGCTCGCGGTGGCGGCGGAATACTCCTCCAAAAGCGACTTGGACTACGAGTTTGGGGACTACCGGGGAAAGTGGTGCATCGACGACCACGGGTTTGTTTACGGAATCGGAGAGGTTTATTACCCGAGCCCCACGGCGTGTCCGTGCACGTGCACCGTAGACGGTCCCGTGTGCGTCCGACCCAAGTGTCCACGCATTCACCCCCGGTGCACGCGGATCAGATACAGGGCATGTTGTCCGGTGTGCGAGGCTGTGGCCAGGGTCTGTGTCTACGGGGGCAAAACGTACCGGCTCCTGGAGGAGTTCAGGGTAAGACATATCCAAACTTCTACACCTCTCCTTCCTCTCTCCCCCCTCCCCTCTCCCAGTCACAGTTCGCACAGCTCCAGCTATTTAATGCGACAGCATGTCAGTGATAGTCCGTTATTTAAGATTTATACACATCACATCATGAATTAGTGCTTACATGTAGTTCCTCGTTCCTGTTTTTTGTTTTACCTTTTTTTGTATGCATGAGATTATTAAGGGTGGAAAAAATACCCTACTTTGATATTAGTTACAGCAACAGCAGTAACTCTAAATTCTACAAGATGTCAGTCAGCCAGACAGGTTGCAGTCTGACACGGGAGCTAAATAATATGCTGCTGTGGACGATTTCCTGATTTAAATTACTATCTGACACAAGGGTAAAAGAGTGAAAATACTGATATATAATATAGTGTAGCCTACATTTAAACTGATATTGATTTTGGTGGGAATTTTTTTTGGTTGCTGAAATACAGATTGTTGCTGACCCCTCCACTATGGGGTGCCATTTGTAAAGTGGCTCACGCTGAAAATAACATCAACATTTTGCCACATTTAGCTTTAAACAATGTTTAAAAAAGTGTTGTAAATTTTTAACATCACCTTTTACCAAATTTACAGCAATATTTGTTAACTCAGAATTATATTAAATAGTTAAATCTAAATATTAAATGTGGCACCTAAATGTTAAATGCTAAATCTAAATATTAAATCTAAATGCTAAATCTAAATATTAAATCTAAATATAAATATAAATGTTAAATCTAAATCTAAATGTTACATCTAAATCTAAATCTAAATCTAAATGTTACATCTAAATCTAAATCTAAATGTTAAATGTTAAATCTAAATGTTCTGCAAATTCACACCGCCAGTCACTGGAAGTACCAAAATAAAAGCTCGAGATGGTGAGACTGTGTTTATTGAATCAAATAACGAATTAAAACCAATTTATCAGGGGAAATGAACACTTGAACATACATTAGCGTGATAATAACTACATAAAATAACAAAAAAAATGTTTGGAGAAAGTTTATTTGATGTGTACTTTGAGCTGTTAGTGTCCCTTCTGGAATTGCCGTGTTGTTTACAAATACATCCGGGTAGAAAACCCATTAGAAAACCGTAAGCTGTAAGCCCCGTTAGCGGTGTCTGTAATGACTCATTAACTCAGTGAATGGTCCATGAAAAAAAAAAAAAATGTCCAGCGGATGTCTTAGTTACAACATTGTTGAGCTAACTGGAGTAGTTTCATGTCATATCCGCCAACAGGAGGCTGTTAACAGATGACGTCCTGATGTTAGCTGTCTCTGTTAGCTGCAGCCACTGATGCTTTTTAGACATCGTGATTTCCCAAAACTGAATACCACACATAGCAACACAAAACTGCTTTGCTAGCTCAATCATGTTGTAACTAAGACATCCGCTGGAAAAAATATTTTTTTCACGGACCGTGTATTGAGTTATTAACGTTACAGACACTGCTGGGGCTAACAGCTAACAGTTAGCCCAGCTAATCTACGATAACCATGTTATTAATTTCAAAGCGTGCACACAGAAATAGTAATGTGTGTTCAGTCATTGTATTTATGGACTTTACAAACATCAGATTAGTCTAAATGGTGATATAGTGACATGAAAAATGTGAGATATACACACACATATATCTAGCTAAACTCTGCTGGTTTTCTACCCGGAAGATTCCCTCCGAAGGGACACTAACAACTCAAAGTAAACATCTAATAAACTTTCTCCAAACATGTTTTTTGTTATTTTAGGTAGTTATTATCACGCTAATGTAATGTGTTCCCCCGATAAGTTGGTTTTAATTCCTCATTTGATTCTATAAACACAGTCTGACCATCTCAAGCTTTTATTTGGTACTTCTGGTGACCGACGGTGTGAATTTGCATATTAGCTAAATATTTAGTTTCAATCAGAACATTTAGATTTAACATTTAACATTTAGATTTAGCATTTAGATTTAACATTTAGATTTATATTTAGATTTTATATTTATATTTATATTTATATTTAGATTTAGATTTAGATTTAACATTTAGATTTAGATTTAGCATTTAGATTTAGATTTAATATTTAGATTTAATATTTAGATTTAACATTTAGGTACCACTTTTAATATTTAGATTTAACTATTTAATATATTTCTAAGTTAACAAATATTGCTGTAAATGTGGTAAAAGGTGACGTTAAAAAATTCACAACACTTTTTTAAACATTGTTTGAAGCTAAATGTGGCAAAATGTTGATGTTATTTTTTCAGCGCGAGCCACTTTACAAACGGCACCCCATACTCCACAGCAGTAGATTGCTTGGCATTAATGTCGGTCTCTAACCTGCTTATCAAAACTGGGGGTGTATTGACTGACATCTACTTTATGTAATATACTGACTATGGATAAGTACTTCATACAACCACACTTGAAAAAATCTGAGCTATCCCTGTAGTGTATCAAAAGTAAAGGTACTCATCATGCAAAATGGCTCCATTGAAAGTGTTACAATATTCAGACCCCTCTATTTATTATTGGATTTTTTTTTCTTGATTCATGTCAGAACCTTAATGTTGTCAAGGTAAAGCAATATTTTTTTACAACTGTATATTTGGGTAGTTTCATCTAGTCATATTTTATTAACAAATCACGTGATTGATGTTGCCTATAAAATCTTGAACTGAAAAGTAAATATTATTACTACAGCTGTGAGATGAATGTGGAGTGAAAGTGTCAAGCAGCATAAAATGTAGATACTCGAATAAAGTACAAGTACCTCAAAATTGTAGTTTGTCACGTTCCACCCCAGGATATATTTTTGACAAGTAAATTTATAGGCGTTATAAGTGATATTCTGTCACATGAATATGAGATTATCAATATATTTACATAGGCTCGGGAAAAATACTATATTGTGCATATTTTCATTGCAGGTTTAACCCAAGGGCTTCCCCCTTTCCTACTCTGTGCATTGTGTATTTTTGGTATGGTGCACAAAGCAGACCACACATGCAGCTTCATTATATTTTGCTCATAAATCAACCACAGGGCTCCATACCCATAGTAAGTTTGTGGTGTTATTTTATTGTAACAGTTTTGTGCCATATATGCAATATATCTACTCCAATAAGAAATTAGAAATTGACACAGGAGCTCCCCATGTGACACTGCTGTGGGATTAGATAATAATACATGACCTCATGTACTTATATCTTGCGAAGTATATCACACTTGAAATGATTAATTGAAGATGTATTATGAAATTTTTCCACTTTGAATAAATCCACCCATGCCTGTTTTATAAGGGTGGGGTCTGAGGATGGTTGTCTTCTTTGTCTGGATAATCTAACCCTGAGAGTATGACAATCACAAAATGTGCTGCCTGCCACATGTGAAGAAGAGAGTTTGTGTGTGAGTTTATAAGCCACGTCTATTAGCTGCTCAACCTTCAATATTAAACATGGGCTGTCTTATTTATGCTGTTGCATCTTTACATCAGCAAACAGTATCAATGCAGCCATGTGCTCAATGGGGAAGGACAGCTATTGACTGTATTTTATATAACTGATGGTGTATTAGACAGTGCATCCATTCAGTCTAATAACTTGAGAGACAGATCAGCTGTCTTTGTGTGTTTGCTTGACACTGACTGACATAAAGTTGAGATGGAGCTTACCAGTCATCTCTGCCTGCTCTCATTTGTTTGCTGTATTACACCAAATGGTCACAATTGGTGTGAAAACTTGAAGTCAATGACATTAAAATTGTTGATGTGTTCCAGCTGTCAAGGTGTGAGCGATGTCGCTGTGAGGCCAATAGAGAGGTGTACTGCAGCATTTCGGACTGCCCTGCCCCTCACTGCGTCAACCCCACCTATGAACCCAACCACTGCTGCCCCATCTGTAAGACTGGTAGGACTTGATCAGTGCTGGGTTTCCACCAAGTGCTTCCTCTTTGTCTGTTCAACATTTCAGGCTGTTCTCACAAACTGTTCATTCGCTTTCCTTTGAAAAGTATGGAAGAGGATTAGGGCCACTGTGGGGGAAAAAAGTGAGTTCTGACTTTTTTCTCAGAATTCTGAGTTTAAAGTCAGAATTCTGAGGTTAAAGTCAGAAGTCTGACTTTCTGAGATTAAAGTCAGAATTCTGACTTTAATCTCAGAATTCTGAGAAAAAAGTCAGAATTCTGACTTTAAACTCAGAATTCTGAGAAAAAAGTCAGAACTCACTTTTTTCCCCCCACAGTGGCCCTAATCCTCTTCTGTAGAAAAGTAATGGACCCAAATCCCACATATTTTGAAAGGCGATCACATGACCAATGTGCTGACAGCAGTAAGCAAGGAAACAGTCCAGAGCAGTCTTGTAAGTAGGCAGGTTGGGGTGGTGGATTGGTCACAAAACACAGGACTTTTCCCTGGAGATGCATGTTTGGAACCATTTGAATTTTGAATCATTTGAATGTACATGCTTCTTTTCCTGAACCTAACCGCAGTAACTTTCATTGCCTAAACCTAATCACCATAACTTTACAAGAATTACGTATCTTTACATTAAAGACGTAACATCCATTCGTGGGGTGCTAATTCATAGTATATCATACTAACCATTTTATGAGGATATGTTGAACACTTTGGTCCATGAGTACACACACATTTGCTGTGGATATTCATGATCCACAGAGGACAACCAATGTGTTGATCACCCGTAGATCTTTTCTCCTGCACCACTCAAACCACACCACTGGCACACATCCGTCCACATGTTTATTCAACTCTATTTACAGCTAATAATGAAAGAACCTCTAACTACACAGAAAAAAGCAAGAGGGTAAAAGCTAGCTGGTGAGATCAGCAGGGGCCTCATATTGGGGGGAAAAGTGGGACTGATTACTCTGGGCCCCAGTGCAAGGGGCCCCTCAAAAAGCCTGGAGTGAAGTTTGGTTTTGTTTGCAAAATTTAATTCTAAATACCTAATAGTATCTAATATCTAATAGTTTTTGTTTGTTTGTTTTTTAAAGTCTAGCCCCCACAGTGTCTGCTTGGAGAAATTCTGGCCCTTGGACAAATGTAGTCAGTGACCCCTGGTATAAATGAATGTGTTGTATTACATCAGACTTTCAATCTAGATCCCATAGCTTTAAAATTGTAGCTTGTACTATTTTCCACCAGATTGAGCCATTTTCTCATGTTTGCCCCATGAGGCAAATACATCTAGTTTTCCTGTTATCCACTAGGGGCATTGCTGCTGTATTATGGAGCACTACAGGCCAGAGTAGCAGATGGATGCAACTAAAATGATACATATCTGTTGATATTGATGTTGGAGATTGGTGTATGCATTTGTGTGTATCTGCTTGTAGCTAGAGAGAGAGAAATTATGTTCGAGTCCCCGTCCAGACCAAATACGGAGCGTGGACTGGTGACTGGAGAGGTGCCAGTTCACCTCCCGAGCACTGCCGAGGTGCCCTTGAGCAAGGCACCGAACCCCCCAACAGCTCAGGCGTCTGACCAAGGCAGCCCCCTCACTCTGACATCTCTCCACTTTGTGCACGTATAGGTCCTGTTTGTGCGTGTGTGTGTCTTTCGGACCTGTGTGTTAATGACAACGGAGTGAAAAAAGTTGAATTTCCCCTCAGGGGAACAACTATTAGAAGTTAATAATAGTCTAATGACGGGTTCAGACTGCACAAAAGTTTTGTCTGTCCCAACAGTCACTATGTCAGGTCAGGCGATTGTGGAGTCATAAAATCTTGCCGTCACTTGGACGACAGACGTTACAGACTACATGTTGGTCCGCGACCAATCTTCCCTGGTTGTCTTTCACAATGTGTATGATGTCATTGAATTTTTCTTGTCCTATTATATTATTATTATTATTATTATTATTATTATTATTTCGCTATGGCTATTCATGTCCCAGCCAAACTGATTTTGTAGAACATAAAAAGTGCCACCATTTTGCAGGAGCTACATTTCAAGCACCGTCACTGAATCCTTCACAACAAGTTCCTGCAAATATTTCACAATAAAAGCCTATTTAGAAAAATAAGCTATTCTATCAACTGAATTATTAGGGGCTTTAAATTTTAAATGGATACAGGTTGAGTTTGAAATGACAGCGCAATGCATTAACTTTAACGGGGCAAATGGGGGGTGGTTAAAAGTAAAAATAGAAAAATGCAGAGGGAATGAGAAATAAATGCCTGTTTCTGATGTGGTCTGTTTCAAATGAAGCTGGTACCCTCTACAATCACGATGAGTAAAGGCCCTGCCACTATCTGTGAATTTAATTATTTTATATCCCTCTGTATTAGTAAGAAATAACATTTTTTGCTAGCCTGATGCTGACGGCAGTAGTAGTTGCTAGACGTTCTGTTGGGATGTCGTGAGGTGTCCCAGATGTGGTGTGGGTTGTCGTCTACTATGATAATACACGAGATAAAACCATGGATTATCGCGCATGATAATCATTTGCTGTCATAAACCAAGCCGACACCGTATGACAGCCATGTTGGGCTATGATATTGTGTTGTCTGAACCTGGCATAATACAGCACAAAATCATAATCAGACAAATCAATTTGGTTTATGAATCGTGGGCTCCAACTATTAGATATTCCTATTTCACCTTCCATACAGTGTATGACTAGGTTGAAATCCAATTTCCCAGTCACAGCCTCTGAACTTGCAACAGTTTCATCCATGTGCAAAACTCATCCACTCCCCTCTGGGCTACAGGCAGCTCACAGCAGAAGCATTGCCACATGTGCTGTCATAACCCATCCTGCTGACTCTAACACACACACACACACACACCCACACACACACACACACACACACACACACACACGCTGAAGCTCATGCCCTCTGCATGTGTTCTATACATCATTAGAAGGCTGGTATTGTAGCAGTGTTCACCCTGTAGCTCTCAGAAGCAGCAGCAGTTACGTCACCTCAAAGCTTACAGAGCCATCACTGTTATGTCATACATGCTTTCACTGCCGCTGGCATTAAAGTCCCTCCCTATTGGTGGATTTTGTGCATGTCAGACAGGAGTAGCAGTAGGGTAGGGTAGGGATAATAATAATTCTCGTATTATGTGTTGCTTTTTGTAGAATGAAATGGAAGGCCAAAGCAGCTAAACAATGAAAAGTATTATTTCACTGATTTTTTCATGAGCACCTGAACGAAGGACACATAAACATGTTTTCTGTTTTCCAGTTGCCTTGCTGCCTTATGGCAGTTGTAGCTAAGTTGTAGTGTCTATTTTTACTGCTTCCCTGCTGGACCAGGCAGTGGGACAGATGGTTTGGTTTGTTGCATCACTGTTTTGTTTTTTGTTTTTTTTCCCGCTGCTAAATTCCCTCACGTCAGCTGTGCTTTATCAAACGTGGTTGGATCTGGCATCAGATGAACTGTACTTCCTGTCCTCCTGCTGACTGGTGTCGGTAATTGTTTCGCAGGTAGCTGCCAAGTAAAGGAACCCCCATCTGTGATTGGGGGATGCAAATGACAACAAAGGCAGGCTGTTTACATTTTTGCTTACATGGTTTTCAGTATGTCCAGCCCAAACAACATATAACTATGTACCTGATACTATGTTATATACACACACAGGAAAAGACATAGCTTCTATGGGAAGGATTTTTTTCAGGGACAGTTGGATTTGACCTTGTGTAAGCTTCTGTAGCTTTTAAATGAATGAATGAATGAATAACTTTATTTCAACCAAAATAAAAAACAAACAGGACAAAGATAACAGTGCCCAAACAGGAGTTTAGTTTAGTTTAGTTTATTAAGGATCCCCATTAGCTGGTGCCGTAGTAACCAACTAGTCTTCCTGGGGTCCACAAAAAATACAAAACAATCAGTCATATCATATCA
Source organism: Epinephelus awoara (assembly GCA_035609425.1). NCBI lineage: Eukaryota > Metazoa > Chordata > Actinopteri > Perciformes > Serranidae > Epinephelus > Epinephelus awoara. Next base: position 36,618,597 of record CM069311.1, read on the forward strand.
TCAACAAAAGACCAAATTCGTTTTACATTAAAAATACAATTATAATATACCTAATGATAAAACTTAATTAAAACATGCAACATTTAATAATTTTCATAAATCTAACAATTCATTTTCTCTGAAAACAACACTAAACATCTACATACAGACAAGTCAACATTTACAATCTTAAATGAGATTTAAGTTTCTTTGTAAATACCTGTTTACTTTCTGTACAACAGAGATGATGAGGCAGATTATTCCAGAGAGTTATTGCTCTATAAATAAAAGATTGTGATAAAGCATTTTGTTCTTGGGTGAGGCAGTACCAGCTGACCATTGCTGGACCCTCTAGTGGTATGATCATGCACAGTGTTTCGAAAAACAATTTGTTAAAGCCACAGTGTGTAGGAATTTCTCCCATCTAACGTTGAAATCATATATTGCATTCACACAGATGGTGCACTCTAGCGCCTCACTGTTTCAAACACGTATTGCAACAACTGTAGCCGCTGTGTACCAAAAAGCTATGATAACACTGATGAAACCATGTCATCCGATACTACATGGAGTATTCATTCAGGCTGCTACACAGACACACGCGACGCGAGTTGACAAACCCCCTCCTCACCATGCTGGCTGTGTTTACAACGTAGGACTGTTGGGGCGGGTGTAAATTGAAACAGCTGTTAGTGGCCAGCGGCACTACTGCCGCATAAGTCCCACTCTTTGAGCATAATGCAGGATCATGTATTATGCAGCATCACGGGAGACGGAATCCTCGTCGCCAAGACAGTGCAAAAGAGAATCAAAAAGGCAGCGTGACCGGCGAATTAAAAAAACAAGGGTCAGCTTTGGGGTTGCCTTTTCCCAGTGGAGAGAGCTGCTGAAGTAGAAAGGTAATACAATCACAGGCCAGCGCTAACAGCGGCTAACGGCTAACAGCGGCGCAGTGATGCGAGGAGAGGGATTAGGCTGTTAGCGACTGGCCGCTAACAGCGGCTAACAGCAGCGCAGTGATGCGAGGAGAGGGATAAGGCTGTTAGCGACTGGCCGCTAACAGCGGCTAACAGCCAACAGCGGCGCTGGCCTGTGATTGCATTACCATCCTCCCTCAGCAGCTCTCTCTACCTGGGAAAGGCTACCCCGATGTGGGCCTTTGTTTTTTTTAATTTGCCGGTCACGCTGCCTTTTCTATTCCCTTTTACGCTTTCTTGGCGACAAGGATTCCGTCTCCCATGATGCTACATATGCATGATGCATTATGCTCAAAGAGTGGGACTTAGTTTCAAATTTGCCAGGGTAGTAGCGAAACGCCTCTTGCTCCTCTCCTTCGGCTCCTCAGTCACGCAGTGCTGGCCTGGCTCTCAACGAAAACGCCGAAGGCGGTGCTGTATGTCCCTTGCTGGCGGGTGTATTCTCAAGATGGCGAAACGTAATGGAACCCCACAGACGACTTACCCGCACAATGTACAAACAAATCCGAAATTCTCCTTTTACAAGAATAAGTCAGATTATTGGTGGAGGTAATAGTACACCAGTGATGACATATTTATGAATGCAGACATCAAGACTGATTTAAACAATACAGCTGTGTTTACTGCTAACCTGTTTTCTACAGTCAGCCATGAGAGGGAATCATGCATTCGGCTAATGTTTGATCTGTATGAGCAACCCAACACCAACCGTGCAGACTTATTTTGGGCAGTCTGCAGCTTTCTGAGCTCACCTTTAGCGGCAGATGCCCAGACCACAGAACAATGGTTAAGGTGACATAATACTAAACTTTGCACAATCTGACACAAGAGGGGGCGAGCAACAAAAGAAGCACATTTCCTGGAGATACCAACAGCTCTTCCCATCTTTAAGATAATTTGGTTAATATGATGACTAAAGGAAAGCCTGGAGTCCAACATTACACCAAGAAGTTTGACACTCTCAACTTGTTCAACAGTCAAATTATATAACTTTAAATCCAGCTTCGGGCTACAAGATGTTTTGAACCTGAAAAAATGTTTTTGTTTTGGGAATATTAAGAACTAATTTATTACAAAGAACCCAGTCGTGCACTACTTGCTGTTCCATATTAAGGACATCATTAAGTTTCTTGCATGAAGGGGCAGCATAATACAAGGTTGAATCATCAGCATAAAAAAACATTTTTGCACTTTTAGTACCCCAAGCAAGATCATTAATAAATACAGTGAACAGTAATGGTCCAAGGCAACTGCACACACTAGATCCCTGCTGTTCGATATGCCATCATTCAAATACACCTGTTGTGATCAAGAGGACAGATAATTATGGATCCACTTTAGTGTCAGTGGTCCAAAACCATAACATTCTAGTTTCGTTACCAAGAAAGAATGGCCGAGGAAATCAAAGGCAGCAGTGAAATCTTACAACACAGCCCCCACCATCAGAAAATTATCAATGGCTCTAAACCAGTCATCAGTCATTTTTATCATAGCAGTAGATGTGGAGTGGCCAATTCTGTATGCATGTTGATGTAACTGTTGTTCAGTCTCCTTCAGTCTGCGTTGTGTTGTGTGAAGTATGGACCGACACTCTTCGACTTTTGACCGTTTATTGCCTGAATACAGCATGAAAATCCACGGGTCAGTCACATAAGCACAGCAATGTTAAGGCACAGCTCATGGGCACAATCCTCTCATACTGGCTCTGTTCTTTAATACATTATAATAAATACATACACAACAAAAATATGTACCTGAATACAGCATGAAAATCCACCGGTCAGTCATGTAGGCACAGCAATGTTAAGGCACAGCTCTATAGAAAAGTTAGCAAATGTTAGCTTAGCTTAGGAGCTAAGGAAGCTAACTACAGTATAAACACTGACAAAATATAGACAATTTGATACATTTAAGTGAGTACAATGCAGTCGCCACTTTCTGTAATATAGTCGGACACAATATCATGGTAGCTGTGTCACTGAATTACGTTATTTTGACAGATTAATGTAACACTGTGCTTCGTATAACCTACCATGGCACAATCCTCTTATACTGGCACTGTGCCAACGTCACAGCCAGAATTTATAGACTGAGGAGAGGCCCGCCAACCAATGGGAATTCACAATACAGGTACAAACTAAAATGTGTTTGGCGACAAGTGGAATCAAAAACAAGCAACAAAACTCTGTTACACTGAGACATAGTTAATAAATTATTCATAAAGAAATAATCATGAATTTGCATATATACAATTTTTTCCATGATTTTTCTGAGGACAGGAATAATGCTAATCGGTCTGGAGTTGCTCTCATTAAAAACAGATTTTTTATCTTTGGGTATTGGGATAATTTTAGCTGTCTTCCAAAACATAGGACATTTGAATACACATAGACATCTATTAATGATATAAGTCACAGGAGATGAAATACAACTAGCAGTTATCCTTAATAAATTACTATCCAGATAGTCTACATTGGCTAGTTTGTTGCCAGGGAGAGAGCAGAGAAGCCTTTCCACCTTTCTGACTTTAACCTGGCGTAATTCCAAAGTGCATACTTTGTTTTTCATTATAATATTAGTGATTACATCATTTGATTTATGGTTGTCAGAGGTGTTCATGCTTTCTCTAGGTTGAGATACTTTTTATTCATAAAGAAATTGTTAGTGATCAGCAATGTCATTTGGCTTACCAATCAATCAATCAATCAATCAATTTTATTTATAAAGCCCAATATCACAAATACAATTTGCCTCACAGGGCTTTACAGCATACGACATCCCTCTGTCCTTTAGACCCTCACAGCGGACAAGGAAAAACTCCCCAAAAAAAAACCTTTACCGGGGGAAAAAATGGTAGAAACCTCAGGAAGAGCAACTGAGGAGGGATCCCTCTTCCAGGACGGACAGACGTGCAGTAGATGTCGTACAGAACAGATCAGCATAACAAATTAACAGTAATCTGTATGACACAATACAGTAATCTGTATGACATCCTCGGTAATGACAGTAGCTTACAACAAGAGAGAGAGAGAGCGAGAGCGAGAGCGAGAGAGACAGAAGGTGCCCGGTGTATTATAGGTGGTCCTCCGGTAGACTAGGCCTAATTTAGCTTAGTGAGCGCAAAACCGTTTGATTCAACGAAGGGAGGACAAACATGTTTTCTGACTCATCATTTCATTAAAAACACTCCATAGATTTTTTCCATCAATTTTAGCATTATTTAAAAATTCAAAATACTGCCGCGAATCGTGTCCGCCCCCCGCCCCCCCGGCCGCGTCGCTGCGTCCTTTATCTTGATCAGTTTTCCAGCGGACCGTTCGGGCAAGTCCGGCTTCTCTGCTGCTAACACTGCTGCCGGAATACAGCGGAGGAGGAGCCGGCTGCTAATGCTATGTACTGGGACACTGCTAATGCTGGTGTTGTTGTAGCTCAGTTGTAACTGTAACTGATGCTGAGACTCTACTGACTGCGTGACTGGTAGACGGCGATGGGTGGCGCAACAGGGCCAAAACACAAATTCAAAACATAAACATGATTTGCGGACCGTAAATTTTTTTTTTAAAATGCGAATATTCTGGCTGTACTATTGTTGTTGGTGAGATCAGTATGTTAAATTAACATTATTCCTTAGTCTCTGTGACATAATTAGGACGATTTTATGACTGTTTGCTTTAGATTTCTTACATATAGCTCCGTTAATTTTGTGACTAGATTACGTAAAGGGCAATACTTATGTCTGCATCAAGTGATCCAGATCTTATAGCAACCATTTTAGCAGCGTCTCTCTCTGTCATTAAATTAACTTAAGTTTGGTCAATCCATGGGGCTCTTTTATGCTTGACTGCAAACTTTTTTAAAGGAGCATGCTTGTCAACAATCTTCATACACTTGGACATAAATAAAGTGAGTGCAGCCTCGGGGTCATCCTCATTATATACATCACTCCAATTTGTACTTGATATATAATTGATAAAGCAATCTTCATTATTTTTTTTTTACATGAACGAGTATGAATAATTAGGGATGCACTGAAATGAAAATTTGTGGCTGAAGCCAAAGCCAAATAACATTAAACGCTTGGCCGAATACCGAGTACCGAATACCGAATACCGTTGTTTCGTTTTTTTTAATTAGTTTTGCAAGCGAACCCCCTCCGGATTAGTGTTGTCACGGTACCAAAATTGGGACCGAAGGTACGATACCAGTGAAAATATCATGGTTCTGAGTAGTATCACGATACCACAGCAAAAATTAGGCAGATGTGCCTTTTGTCATTTATAAAAAGATTAATCACTTTTCTATAACACATCAATGATATTTCAATGGAATAAATTACTTACTGACTAAATCATACTTCAAAACAGCATCTACAAGTGATTAACATAGGGGAATCAGAATAAAATAAACAAATAAAATAAAAATCAACCAGCCACCCTCCTCCCCTGACAAGTAAAGAACAGTCCCTAAAGTGAGGTTTGTGGGCCGTTAACTGCCACAAAGAGAGAAATGTGAACAGCTCATTTCTCCTCTGACACGCCACATACCTGTGTGTCGCCATGGCTCGGCTGTCCAGGTACTTTTGGGCAGTCATGACGCCAAGAAGAGGACATTATTGGAGCCGGGCTTCTCCGTCGCTGGTAAGCTGTTATCTTGCACAGGCAGAGCAGTATGGCCGCCACATTTGACAGGAATACGTATTCCTGTCTCTGTCTGTGACCCCCGTTCAACCCACAACTGGCAGGATTTGCCTTTCGTTTCTGCTGCTGGTTGAAATCTGTACTCGCACAGCCTGCTGAATGATTTGTTTTGCTGGCACAGAACTATTTTTAGTCGCAAATGCGAGTGTGGTGACGGACAGAGTAAAATATCGCCACACTGCCTACATTTTACTCCATCCGTCACCGCAAGGTGTTTGATTGCATTATCAAAACACGCCGCTATTATTCGGCCTTGCTTTTCACTTAATCCACCGAATACTGAATATGTGTTTTTTTTGCAAAATTCGCCCCAATATATTCGGTTACCGAATATTCGGTGCATCCCTATGAATAATACTTTTGAGTCCCAGAACAGCTGACCATTAATGTAGAGCTTGTCAACAGTCAGTGCCACTTTACATTTTTAAACCCTTTTTTCCTTCATGATAGGTAGCAGAACTTTTCTCCTAGCATTGATCTCATGCAGGAAAGTGGTCATTCACCCAAAAGCAGGTCCCCCTCAGTTCCTTTCCATGGCTCTTCACCATTTCTTTCTGCTTGTAGTGTTCAAAAAACAAGCTATTATTGGCCGTTTTTTACCTTCTTGTGGTTTGCCCAGTCTATGAACTCTGGAAAAGGCAATGTCTTCAACAACCTCAGACGAAAATTTGAGGTGTTTGGACATGAATTATCTCACCCTTTTTTCAAGGTCAGCATTGTCCTCTTGAATGCCAGAAAAAATTAAATTATCTCTCATATTTCTGCACTGAATGTCCAACAATGTTTCTTTCATACGCTTGTTATCCTGCATGAGAGAGATTGAAGACTGTTGGACCTTATTCACTGCTTCTTTGAGAGTAACATATTCCTTTCTTAAATCTTCCACCTGTTTTTGGCTGAATTCCAAGCTGATTTTCAAATCATGGATCTCCATTTGTAACGACTCAAGAATGTCCAGTTTGCTTACTCTAGTATTAATTGATTTGAATATGGTCGCATTTACTTCCATGGCGGCCATACCTGCACTTTCTATTAAAGGCCTGCGAGGCCTAAGATTTTCAGATGGAGGCTTATCTGAGGCTACCTTATCACAGTTTTTGCTTGGCATTTCACCACTAAATTGACTGGATGGAGTAGTCCTCAGGCTGCAGAGCAATAGATGGAGAAGGCCTCGGGCTGCAGAGCAGTGGATGAAGTAGGCCTCAGGCTGCAGAGCAGTGGATGGAGTAGGCCTCAGGCTGTCGTAGTCTGGCTGTCTGGCTGGATGGACCTGGCTGGGCCAGAGAGCCTAGCTGCTGCTGAATGGGCCTGGCTGGGCCAGAGAGCCTAGCTGCTGCTGGATGGGCCTGGCTGGGCCTGGCTGGGCCAGAGAGCCTAGCTGCTGCTCGATCCAAGGATCTGATCAAAATCTCTGTTTGTGAGCTACATCAATGGCTCTTAACTCCATAAAAGACTCATATAACTTTGTTCAACATGTATAAAATGAGTATAAATTAAAAATATTTCCAGAATAAATTTTTTAGAGGACTTGTTGCCTTCAGTCACACACCAGAGAGCTGCTGCTGCTGCAAGGGGGAAACACATAGACTTGAGTCTAGAGCTGTGTCCCAATTCAGGGTCTGCATCCTTTGAAGGACCCTGCCTACGCAGCCTCCGTTGTTAAATGGGACGGTCTAGCCTACAGAGGATTTCCTGGTTGCGTCACCACGTCATGATTCCTGTCGCCCAAGCTCGGAAAAAACACAACAGACCGCAGCGACAAACAGACATACCGGCTATAAAATGGGGCTAGAATTTGTCATTTTGTTTATTTAATTTACTTTTTGATTGAGGAAGAGGAGAGGTGGCTCCGGCGACACCGGCGGCTCGTTTATCTCCGGCTGGGAGAGAGCCATGGCGAGGTAAACCTGTTACTTGAACCCACATGTTCATATATTTAGCATAGTTCGTGGTAATTAATAGTTAATAAACGATGCCGTTAATTGACAAACGCTAGCTCTGTGGTTAATGTCATTTAACCGTTACACTTGATACAGGGTTCATACAGGTGCTTAAAATCTTTGAAAATGCTGTAATTTTAATGCTGTATTTTCAAGGTCTGAAAAGTGCTTGAATTTTAGTTTAAATGCTTGAAAGGGCTTATAAAGTGCTTGAGTTGGACCTAGTAAATGGTGTACTTACCATGTAAACAGCCCTGACTTCATTTAAATATGAAAATGTTTTGTCATTAAACATCAAAACCGTATTGAGAAGCTAAAGTGGATAGATGGACAGATATAGCATTATTTATTCAAGCAATAGCATTAACTAGAATTGTCTTATTAACTAAAATTAGATAGCTATTGTTGTTTTGATCATTTATGTACTCCTGTTCTTACCCTCCTTTCCCCATCCAGACCAGGCCCCTGTGCTGCAGAATAAACCTGGCTGTTCTGGTGCTGCAAAACTTCTTTAATGGGTGACACAAAGCAATATTTCAGACTGAGCAGAGTCCCTGGAGGTGCTGCTGGACACGTTTTACATCGTTTTATAATTGTTCTCTGTAAATAGTGATTTCTGTTGATCTTTTGTAGTTGGACATGTTAAGAATGCCCACTTGTAAACTTGTAAATAGTTAGAAATGTTCAGAGTGTATCTTTGTAAATACTTGGTTATCAAAGAAAAAAATAAACTGTTTTGTCACTTAAAAGTAGTTCAAAAGTTTATTCTAGTTGTAAATAAGAAATGGAACTGATAATGTATAATCCCTCCTGTTGCTGGCCCTGGCTGCCTCTCCTCATCCTCCTCCTCATGCTGCTCACCCACTGCAGCACCTGGCCCTGTTTCCTCAGGGATGGGGGCAATTAGGACAAGAGGGGCAATGGAAGAACTCTGTCCTAAACCCTCATCCATGAGGACAAACCAGGGCCAGGTGGCAGCAGCGGGCTTCCTGCTGACCCCCTGACCTCTCCCTGGATCTTTGCATTCCTAAGGCAGAGGAAATCAATCACAACAGCAGCAATTTTCTGCAAAGTATTTATTAAAAAAAGTCTTGAAAAAGAAGTGCATCATGTCCAGTCAGGTTTTAGACCCCATCACAGCACTGAGACCGCTCTTATTAAGGTGACAAATGACATCCGCCTGAACACTGACGTAGGCAAAGTCTCAGTTTTAGTCCTGCTAGATCTGAGTGCTGCTTTTGACACTGTCGATCATGAGATCCTGTTACAGAGATTAGAGGACTGGGTGGGCATCTCTGGCACTGCCCTAAATTGGTTGAAGTCCTATCTAGAAGACAGGAAGTACTTTGTTGAAATTGGTAACTGTGTCTCAGACCACATGGCCTTGACCTGTGGGGTGCCCCAAGGGTCAATCCTGGGACCCCTTCTGTTCAATCTATACATGCTGCCTCTAGGCCAGTTAAAGGCTAAGTTTGGTTTTTTGACACCTGGACCTTATTTTTAGGAATAAATACGCTCGTAGACTCACCCAGACAATTTTGGTGGAGCTCGGAGCCGTTTTCGAGTAATTTAGATCCATCCGACGGCGTTTTCTCTCATGCCATAGAAGTGACATTATCTGCTGCGAAACTCGCTCATTTCACCTACATTTTATAAATGAATGGCCAGTGTTATCATCATGTCAGCTGAACTTCCTTGTTATGGTCATCCGGGGCTTTACAAGGATGGGTAACTTTTGATGACATCATAGACGTGCGCCGCAGGAGCGCAGCTGAGTCCCACCGGCGCTAGGCTAGGCTATACAGCTACACAGCTATTCTTGTGCAACATGACGGAATATTTATCCGATGTAGAAGTGTCTGATGACGACTTTGAGTATGATGGATGCCCGTATCGTTTTGAGCCAGAATACACTGACGAGGAGCTCTTTGAAAGGAGGATGCAGAGGGAAAGAGCCGAACAGCTGGCCAGAGAACAAGCGACCACTGCACGTCCATGAATGGGGGCTAACTGGTGGTGTTGTTGTGGACACGCCACTGACAACAGAAGAGGAGAGCCTTTGCTGCTCAGAGTGGGACTTGAGACCAGAGGAAACACGTATTGACGCCCCCCAAAATACGTGTCTCACTACACTGGAAGATTTTTCTGCCATGACAAACCGGGCTGTGGTAGAGACTTTTTTTCATGTCCCGAGAGTCAACTGGCAGACGCAGCCGAAGCCAGCAGGACCGAACGGACAACTTTCGATAGAGAAAGTAGCCCATACAAATGCAAAAAGGGTATATTTTCTATGAGTGTTTGCTTTATAAATAAATAACTTGGGTATGATGTCTTTACTTTGTAGTTATGTATGATCTGGAATGCAGACAGTAGACTCAGGCTATTACACAGAAAAAATAATGTAGAAACACGGTTGACAGTTTCATAAGTTTGGCACTTAGGAAATTCAGTTCAGTGTAGTTTCTGGAGCGAAGTGAGCGCTGCAGACCCGGTGACTGACCCTCCTCAGTTCTTCCCTGAGTCCATTTTCAGGACAACAAGCCAGAGCTTTAGTAACTCCGGGTTTTTCAAAGGAAGCCTGTGGAATGTGAACTTTGTCCAACTAGTCATTTTGTTTGGACAAAGTGGAAAAACGCAATGACGAACCATGTTTGTACCCGTGTAGCTGTATAGCCTAGCCTAGCGCCGGCTGGACTCAGCTGCGCTCCTGCGGCGCACGTCTATGATGTCATCAAAGGTTACCCATCCATGTAAAGCCCCGGATGACCATAACAAGGAAGTTGAGCTGACATGGTGATAACACTGGCCATTCATTTATAAAATGTAGGTAAAATGAGCGAGTTTCGCAGCAGATAATGTCTAATTTAGGGGCTTCGATGTCTGGCCCCGTCCGCTTCTATGGCATGAGAGAAAACGCCGTCGGATGGATCTAAATTGCTCGAAAACGGCTCCGAGCTCCTCCAAAATTGTCTGGGTGAGTCTACGAGCGTATTTATTCCTAAAAATAAGGTCCAGGTGTCAAAAAACCGAACTTAGCCTTTAATACAAAGTAATAATGTGTCCTACCACAATTATGCAGACGACACTCAGATCTATGTGTCACTGACAGCAGGTGAATATGGACCAGTAGATTCACTCTGTCACTGCATCCAACAGGTCAGTGTGTGGATGCAAAACAACTTTCTCCAGCTAAATTCAGACAAGACTGAAGTCATCGTATTTGGTCCACAGAAACAAAGAGAAAGTGTCAGCAGTCACCTCCAGTCTCTCTCTCTAAAACCTACAAATCAGGTTAGAAATCTCGGGGTAATAATGGACTCAAACTTGAACTTTAACAGCCAAATCAAATCAATAACATCAGCAGCCTTTTACCATCTAAAAAACATTGCCAAAATCAAAGGTATAGTGTCTAAACCTGATTTGGAGAGACTTATCCATGCATTTGTCTCTAGTAGGTTAGACTACTGTAACGGCCTGCTCACTGGCCTCTCCAAACGGGCCGTAAGACAGCTGCAGTACATCCAGAATGCTGCTGCTCGGGTCCTGACCAGAACCAGGAAGTACGAGCACATTAGTCCTGTGCTCAGGTCTCTACACTGGCTTCCTGTGGCTCAGAGAATAGACTTTAAAGCAGCTCTGCTTGTGTACAAGTCTCTCCACGGCCTAGCACCAAAGTACATCTCTGACATGTTAGTGCCATATGAACCATCTCGGACTCTGAGGTCCTCAGGGACCGGCCTCCTGCTGGTGCCCAGAGTCAGGACTAAACATGGGGAATCTGGGTTCCAGTTTTATGCAGCTAAAATCTGGAACAGTCTTTCTGAAGATGTGAGACAGGCCTCTATTCTGACAATGTTCAAATCTAGGCTCAAAACAGCTCTATTTCACTGTGCATATGACTGAAAGGATCTTACTTGCACTCTTCTCTTTTAAAGTTCATTTTATAATGATTATTTATGTTTTTATTTTGTATTGTGATTTTAATGCATTTTCTTCTTCTGTAAAGCACTTTGAATTACTGTGTGTACGAATTGTGCTCTACAAATAAACTTGCCTTGCCTTGCCTTGCCTTTATTCTTATATGGAGTTAATTTTGTGTCTTTAATATGCAATCAAAAAGAATGGATTTGAAAACAAAAAAATAACTAAATGATCCACACACACACACCTAATGATTTGTTCTGATTGTATATCTAATTAAAGTGTATTTATTTATACATAAATAAGATGTTATCTGTGAGATGAATCAAACTCACTGAAGCCAGGGCAGTAATAAACTTGTCAGTCACTTCTGACGAGCACAGAGCGCTAAGCTGGTTCGTCTGAATTATGAGTGTTAATGTCTGATAATGCTATCTCTACTGGTTAGGAATAAAAAGCACCAGAAGAGTGACAAGTGTAAACTTAATAGCATCAATAAGACAGTAATGTTACGCAAAACATACCTGTTATGATCAATGTTTGTCACTCTCCGTGTCTCCTCTACCGCCGGCTCACTGTGGGGGCGGAAGTTGTCACCCCGTCTCTTTGAGTGAGACTGACCAATCAGGAGGCTTCTTACAGTTTTCAGAGGAGGTCCCGCCCATGAGAGTCATGCAGAAACGCAAGCAAAACTTCAAGAAACGCAAACGAAAACTCAGGAAAGGCAAACGAATCTGTGGTTCATGAGAACAATATTTTGGTTTGTAAACAAAACTTGTGGATTTATCAAGATACAATTTTAATCACAAATATATTTCATTCATTCATGGGCATTTTTTTGTATTTTTGAAATCATAATTTTGTTTGCAAAATATTTTTTTGTTTTCAAATCCATTCTTTTTGATTGCATATTAAAGACACAAAATTAACTCCATATTCTTATGGCATGGTCATATTAACCTTAAAAACATAGTCCTTTGACACGTTTCAGCATCAAGCCTTCATCAGGAAGTTAAACAGATTCAAGGAATAAAGTATAAAGGCACTGTAACTACTATGGGAGAGTGCCTTGGAGTATTTTCTACGTTCCTTTATCAAAGTATTAACTTGGGTAAAACAAATGTAGTTTCCATATCATTATCCAAACCTGCACATACTTTTTTTTTTTTAAGTTGTCCCACTTTTTTCGCCTGCTGAGGCTCCACTCTTCCCTCCAGGACCATTTTATGAAGGATTGTTCTAAACAAGAGAGAAGCATGACAAAAGGTAAACACACATGATCACAAAAGGTGACATTAGGACAGATATAAAACTCCCACCCCACCTAAAAACAACATTCACTTACTGTGATCTTAAGATTATATTTGTACTTTGGTCTCTGTACAGGATTTGGGTTAATTTAAGAAACCTTGACATACAAATATGCATAGAGTACAAATGGGCTATTTATTATTGCCTTAACAGGTACCTCCATCCGAGTGTGGCTTTATTCCTGGCCCCTGTGAACAGGTGGTCGTTCCCACCACAGAGTTTTATACACTCCTCCGTTTGCTGTTTGCTCCCTACAACAAAATTAAATGTAAGACATATTTTCTGTTATGTCAATAGGCAAATGATTATTCTATATAATAACGATAATAACAGTATTGCTCCTGAAGTTAGCTCTTTATTCAATTCAAACGTTTACAGTTTTACAGCCTAGAAATATAGAGGGGCTCACAACCTATCCTCTCATTAACTTTATATTTGTTCACTGCGGTGCGTTTATGCACCTGATGTGAGGTATAAACAGCCCTTGAGGTAGAAAGTGGTTTCTGGCACAACTTCACCGATTCACAAGATGCATGGAGAGTGAGGAAACACTGAAAAATGTCAAAAGAGCTCCAGCAAAACTTGTGGTATGGAAAAAAACATTACTGACCGACGTGTTTCGGTTTGTGGTCTTCATCAGGGTCATCAAGAAACATATTGCACACATCATTTAAATAGGTTCATTTGAAATTGAAAGAGTAGAAAAAAATAAAAAATCCATGCATGTGACCAATCCTATGCATTCACATATATATATATCTCAGCCAATGAATCACTAATAAAGGTGAGTGTGTTGGAAGCACATGAGACCTTTGGACCAACAGCCTACAGTGTCTCCACAGTTACAATAAGACATAAGTCACCCTCCGAGCTTGTAACAATTGAAAGTGAAGGGGTTTTAGGCTTTACCGTTAACGTTACTTTTAAAGGCTAACGTTAACTGAGCTCCTCGTATCAACAGGTTAGCCTTAAGCTAACGTTACATTGCGGAGCTGGCTACCATCACGAACATCATGTATTTAAACAGCCATTTAGAGGTTTTAAGGCCCCTTGAACTTCTGGCGTTAAGTAAAAATTCGTTACTTACATTTTAAGGTGTATTTGGTGCTGCTACCGGTGCTTGCCGCCGTTGTAAAGAAAACTCGGTGTTGAACAGAGGCACGCAAAGAATCTTGGGATATAGGAGGCCACGACACAGGATAGTCGTGGTGCATCCTCCGAATACAGGGAAAAGGAGGGCGCATTTGTCGGCTGCATTTGGAGGAGCCTTCAAATTTGGATGAATTGGGACACAGCTTAGGGCTGCTGAAGTAAAACTTACTGTATATGTTTATTTTAACAAATTCCCAATTTTATTGAATATGTATTTACAGCTGTCCCTAGTCTATCTACCACCCAATTAAATAAATAAGTAATAAACCCAGTTTATTTACAGTCCAACTACCCCCCAGTGTTAACACCTTTCCTCATCTATATGTCAAATATGGTAGTATAAGTGATGAATACAGAATGTGCAGTGCTTTATGATCCAGTATGTGTTTTGTTTTCCCCAGAACTGCAATGCTCTTGCAATGCTCCAGCAGATTTTGTCATCTAAAATCAAACCCAGAAATTTAGTTTCATAGACTCTTTACACATTAACATAAACAATCTTCATCTGTACTTCTGTGTCTGTACTGTGGTTTCCAAACAACATACATTTAGTTTTGTTTAAATTTAAAGACATTTGGAAGATCAGCTGTTCGATCCTCGGCTCCTCCTGGCATGTCAAAGTATCCTTGAGCAAGATACTGAACCCCGTATTGCTCTTTTTTGTTTAGACTTTATTGTCCCCAGAGAGGAAATTCTTTTCCACAGCACCACAACAGTTTGACCGACATACAGAACAGAACAGACATCATTGCACATACACATGCGCACACTGCACAGGAAATTTGGACAGAGACAGAAACAACATTACAGACTTCACCTCAGTTTCTTGCGGGATCTATTGTTCAATGGCGCTATGGCTGACGGGATTAGGCTTCTGGATAGACAAGCCTTCCTGCAGCACATTGTCCTGCATCTATGTCCAGAGGGTAGTGGAATGAGGTGGTGGTTGAGTAGGTGGGTAGTGTCCTGTTCTGTTGAGAATGCGATACGTGCAGTGGCCTTTGCATTCATGTCTGTGAGGTTGGGTGTGGGGAGACCGATTATCTTGCTAGCCTTATTAATTATGGATATGAGTTTGGAGCGGTTTTTGACAGTCAGGATGTTTGAGAAGCAGGTGGAACAGTACAATAGAATGGGCTGGATAATGCTCTGATACAGTAACAGGAGGAGATGGGGTGCAACATGAAGTCCTTTGAGTTTACGGATGGCAGATAGTCTTTGGTGACTTCTTTTGTGGATGTCGGTTGTGTGTTGGTCAAAATTGAGCTTACTGTAGAGTGCAATGCCGAGGTACTTGAAACTATTGACAGTTTGGACTGATTGATGGTTGATGGTTATGGGGTGCTGAGGTGATGGGGGGCTGATTATAAGTTCCTGGGTTTTAGCTAGATTGAGGTGGAGGTGGTTATCCTCACACCACCGGGTGAAGTGTGTGATGGTGTTGTGGTAGTCCAGAGTGGAGTTATTGTCCAAGAGGAGAGCAAGAATGGCTGTGTCGTCTGAGAACTTGAGGTAGGTAGGGCTGGACGATTCTGGCAAAAACAATAATCACGATTATTTTGATTGATATTGAAATCACGATTAATAAACACGATTATTCATTAATTTCAAAACTCCACCAAAACTCAACTTTAAATATAACTTAAAAGAACAGCCAGAAATAAATTAGCAACAAGTAAAAAAAATAAAAATAATAACAGTAAATTAAAATATTAATAGCAATAAAAACAATAAATAAAAATAATACTAGGGCTGACCCCAAAAATTCAAAGCTTTGAAGCTTCGTTCGATGGCACAGGATTCGATTGTGGAAATTTTTTTTTAATATTCGGCCTTTTTTTTTCTCCAGTTTTTTTGGGGGGGACCTTGAACGCAACACCATCTCCGACAAGGAAATACAAAGCCTGACGTGCAATGAGTGGAGACCTATTATCCTGCTTGAACACAGACAGCTAAATTCTTTCAACAATGTGACTCAAAATAATGATAAAACAGATTTTACTGATGTCAAATAATATGCTGATGGTGACATCTTCCACTGGTCCACGGTGCTCTGAGTCTGGTGTCAGTGAAACATGCTGCTCTGTGTCGCGCATCTGTCTGCTTGCACTGCAGTGCGCCAAGGGTTTTAATTTTTAGTGTTAAATCAAAAGTTACATAGTAAAACACTACTTATCAGCAACCAGAAGTGTTTTTCGTTTGTGAATATTTTTATCTTAATTCTAGGGTTGCCAGAAACTACCCTTTCGCCACAATTTGTAAGTTATTAACTTTTTTGGACTTTTTTTTCTCCTTCTCAACGTCCGTCAACTTGAAGCCAAAATGTTTCCAGATGACTGAAGTTGTCCTACCTTTCTTCTCAACCAATACAAAGGCTGCCTTTCTGCCATGTTCTCAATCGCTCGCTCCACATATTATTGATCCACACACGTCACACGCTTGCTGCTGCTGCACATAACATAGGTGCATTCACGGTGCTTTTCGAGCACAGGAACTTACATACACTCCGCGCCGTGCGGCGCATTACTCGTTTTTCTTCGATTATAATGTTTTTATGATCGTGAGAGGCCAAAATTGGAATCATGATTAAAATTCGATTAATCGTCCAGCCCTATTCTCCATGGGTGACCAGCATCTTGGCCCGAGTGGTGTAGGGTAGGATAAACCCCAAGGGGTCGTACTGACTGGCTAACACCCTGTAGATATTCCTCATAGTTGGAGAGCTGTATCCTATGGGTCGATGCTTGTAGCCTATGGTGTCAGTTTGATAGTGCCAGCTGAGTCCTAGGGTGGATTCTGGGGAGTCTGCTCTGTCTTGTGCAAGCCAGAGCTCGAGGCTGTCAGACCAGGCCTCCCTTGGTAGGTGTTCAACAATGCTTGGCAAGTTGCTGGCCCACTGATGTAGTTCAAACCCACCGGATGCTAGGAGTTCATGAAGTGTGTCTACCGTCTGTCTGGCGGTTTCAGGAGTAGGCAGGCTCTGCAAGAGATTATCAACATAAAAACACTTCTCGATAGATAACTTCACCTTATCTCCTGGCTGGCTATGGTCAGCAACATGTCGCTGCAGGGCAAATGTAGCACAGCATGGGCTGCAGGTGGTGCCTAACGGTAGAACCTGCCATTCGAACACTGCTGGAGGCTCGTCTCTGGTCAAGTCACGCCACATGAATCGTAGGAGGGGAGGAGGCGGACTTGGTGGAACATTCCGTATATGTCTGCGCTTACTGCAACAGCCTTCTCCCTGAAGCGCAGTAGCACACCCAGAAGTGATGCTCCAAGGGTGGGTCCTGGCAACAGCGACTTTTTCAGGTTCTGGCCTCTGTACTGATGAGGCAATTGAAGATGATGCAGTTTTTATTGTTGTGGTTCACCATATGGTGAGGGATATACCACGCCTCTCCTTCTTGGTTGACCTCCTCAGGGCTCAGCCTTGTGATGGAACCTGCATCCACCAGCTTCTGTATCTCTGCGCTGTAGGCTTTGGCACAATCTGGATTTTTAGCTAGTTTTAATTCTGTGCTACTCATATTTGGCATGACGGCTTCTTTGGGGGCATGTAGGAGAGGCATATCTGCCTTGCGCAGAAGGGGCGTGGTGTAGCGAAGAACTCCAGCTATTGCCACGCAACTGGTCTTCTCTTCTAGCAGGGCTATGGCTGCTTGGTCTTGCTTCGACCTGGTTACCCCCTTCTCACTCCTGAATGGAAGAGTGTCTATCTGCCAGAGTCTTTCAACATGCTGGAGGAGTTCTGAAGCTTGCGGGGTGACAAACGTGAACAGACACTGCTGTGGACGTAGAGGCTGCTGGATGTACCTCGCCGGGCTGTGCAGGGTCCAGCCAAGTCTGGTGCGGACAGCGGCGGGCCCACCTGGAGGACCCTGTCTGACTGGCTTGATGGAGGTGATTAGTTGCGGGTGGTTGGAGCCGATGAGAACTAGGGGTCTGGCGTTTTCAAAGGGCTTAATTGGCAGACCTGCTAGGTGGGTATACTTCTTCTGGAGTCCTGGACAGACTGGGAGTCGCAGTGGCTGACTAGGTGTGGTGTAGCTTGTTGAAGGCTGATTACCATGTTGGTTAGCCTTCTCATTTTAGCCTGAATTTCATGGAGTACAGCAATGTCAGCGTACATGACTTGCTGTGACTGCTGTAGCATGACGTTCTCTTCCTGTGTGTTGTTGCGTGCATCCAACAGTTTTTTTTTCAACAGATACAAAAACAGGAATAACTGGAACTGCAAGCAGTTACAAATGGGGTCCAAGCTTCCCCGCGCAACTTGGCCTCCACGCCCAATGGAGCCCACGAAAGTCGGCCCCAAAGGACAACGGGCTCCGGGTGAGCGTCAGGACACAGGCCAACGTCTGACCTGCAGTATTCACCAAAATGGGAAGTGCATTGGAAGTACTAAAGGATGAATGCATTTGTTGCAATAAGTCATGCCCACTTTGACCAATCATTACCAGACATTTGCTGCTGGCCTCAGGACTGTCCCCACATTATGCTGACCAAATGTTGTATAAATCCGATCAACTTTTGCAAAACATGATATTTTTGGGTTTACAGCATCCACTAGTGGCCAATTTGGGCCAAACTTGGCACCGAGCCTCTGAACAACCTCTGGAACAAGTGTGCTTAGTGTCGGTTTGATATGATTTAGTCTGACAAAAATATGAAACAATATGTGTATTTTAGCTAGCAAAAATGTTTTATTGTTAATAATTCGCACATTTTTTGACCGGACAAAATTCTTTTGATATCTATAAATCAGGTCCATCTCGAGAGTCGACGTGCCAAGTTTCATGCAGTTTGGACAAAATCTGTAGGAGGAGTTCAAAAACGTAGGTTTTGGATGTGTGGCAACTTAGCAGAAAAAATGTGTGGTGGAAGTGGGCGGGGCCTATGTCAGAAAGTCCGGCTTTATTTAGGGAATATGTGGATACAAAGTTTATGATTGTGTGATTTAAAATGTGAAGGTTACAAGAAAAAACGCCTTTGCATCTGTTATAGAGCCACCTAGTGGAGTATCTGTGCAATTTTTGGTATGGTTGGTCTGAGTCCTATTCTACATGTACTCTATAAGTTTCACAGTCGTCAGTGCAATAGTTCAGCTGAAATAAATGTTTGTTTTTATCTTGTCATAAGCCATGCCCATGGCCGCCTACCATATATGGCCTCAGGAATAGCCGTACATCATACCCACCAAATTTCATGAAAATTGGTGTATCCATTGAGGAGATATAAACTTCCCATGTTTATAGCGCCCCCTAGTGGCCAATGTTCACCAACTTCGGTTCACACCCTCACAGTTACATACTTACTCAGGATCTTAGGTTTGGGTTTGATAGCTTTAAATTTGACAAAGATATGGAACAGTTCATGTTTTCATACCTAGCTACAAAAATTTGTTCGTCAATAATTCATACATTATTTGACTGGGCAAAATTCTTTTGATAACTTTACATCAAATCCATCTTGTGAGTGTAGGTGCCAAGTTTCATGCAGTTTGGTCAAAATCTCTAGGAGTTTGAAAAAATTGATTTTGCAGTTTTTGCCATTTTTGGCAGGGAAAAAGTTAGACAGAAGTGGGGGTGGCCATGCCCACTTGATCTAGCTCTATTCAGGGAATCCAAGGATATATGGCTTTTGAAAGTGTGACATACGGTTTGGGAGTTACATGCCAAAATACATTGACCTTGATTGTAGCGCCCCCTGCAGGTGCACATATGTACAGTTTTGCGTCCGAGGTCCCTGCAGGGGTTTGGACCAACCCTCCAAATTGCGCCACCCTCCCTCGCATGGTGTAGCCTGCAACAATCGTTTAATTTACGGAAAAATAATAATAATAATTAAAGCTGCAAGCAGCGATGAACGGGCCCTCGCAGTCCATGTGCGTCGGGGCATGCTGCCGTCACGATTCATGTCTGTGTACAAAGTTTCATGCAAATCGGTGAAATTGCCTGGGAGGAGTTTGAAAAAGTAGGTTTGCGACATTTTGCGAAGTTGGTAGGCGGAAATGGGCGTGGCCTATACCACGAGATTCAGCACAATTCACTGAACGCGTGGATATAAGGTTTTTGAATGTCCCACAAAGTATGGGAGTTATGACCCAAAACGCATTTTCCTTGATTATAGCACCACCTAGTGGTGACCATATGCAACCACCCAAAAATATCGAATTTCGGATGTGGCCGGACGAATGTGGAAAGTTAGAAGCATTTTGAAATGTGGGAAAGGGGCGAAATTGGGGCACAAAGTCGGGTAAAGAATAATAATAATAATAACTAGAACTGCAAGCAGTTATAAGTGATTTATATTTTGGTCGTTTTCATTTCGAGTTTCATGTCATTCGGACACACCAATGTGGGGATATGCAACATCCTGTTTTGTACCAAATCTGCAAGAAGCTGCTATTTAATAACTTCAGTATTCTTTGGAATATCAAATTCTTTTAACAACTTATTGTCAGCAGAGCCCACAGATGCTGTGTGCAAAGTTTCATGTAAATTGGTGAAATTGCCTGGGAGGAGTTCGAAAAAGTAGGTTTGCCACATTTTGCGAATTTGCGGAAAAAAACGGAGGCAGAAATGGGCGTGGCCTATACCACGAGATTCAGCACAATTCACTGAACGCGTGGATATAAGGTTTTTGAATGTGCCACAAGGTATATGGTGTTATGACCCAAAACGCATTTTCCTTGATTATAGCACCACCTAGTGGTGACCATATGCAACCACCCAAAAATATCGAATTTCGGATGTGGCCGGACGAATATGGAAAGTTAGAAGCATTTTGAAATTTGGGAAAGGGGCGAAATTGGGGCACAAAGTCGGGTAAAGAATAATAATAATAATAACTAGAACTGCAAGCAGTTATAAGTGTTTTATATTTTGGTCGTTTTCATTTCGAGTTTCATGTCATTCGGACACACCAATGTGGGGATATGCAACATCCTGTTTTGTACCAAATCTGCAAGAAGCTGCTATTTAATAACTTCAGTATTCTTTGGAATATCAAATTCTTTTAACAACTTATTGTCAGCAGAGCCCACAGATGCTGTGTGCAAAGTTTCATGTAAATTGGTGAAATTGCCTGGGAGGAGTTCGAAAAAGTAGGTTTGCCACATTTTGCGAATTTGCGAAAAAAAACGGAGGCGGAAATGGGTGTGGCCTATACCACGAGATTCAGCACAATTCACTGAACGCGTGGATATAAGGTTTTTGAATGTGCCACAAGGTATATGGGAGTTATGACCCAAAACGCACTTTCCTTGATTATAGCGCCACCTAGTGGTGACCATGTGCAACCACCCAAAAATATCGAATTTCGGAAAGTTTGTGGAAAGTTAGAAGCATTTTGAAATTTGGGAAAGGGGCAAAATTGGGGCACAAAGTCGGGTAAAGAATAATAATAATAATAATGATAATTAAAGCTGCGAAGCAGCGTTGGGCGGGACCTCGGCCCCTCGCCGTCGTCCCCCAGCTCAAGTTGTAGGCATAATCCATGTGACCTAATGAAACTTTGACATGTGTGACGATCAAACAACACATCCATATTCATTTGAAATCATGTGACCTAGTGAAAGCTTGAGTGATGTGTACTGGCTGTTGTGAGGATCTAAGTGCAGCAAAGAGACACAAATATATACTAAGACCTACAAATGTTGAATTAATATCTGATCGTATACATATGTGACACTAATCATATATGTATAATAACAGTAGGAATATGACACACACAGAAACAGACAGACATAGACGGCCGAGTTAGCGACATGCAGAGAGGGAGAGAAGGGAGAAAGAGGAGAGAGGTTGGAGAGAGAGAGGAGAGAGAGAGAGGGGGGGGGGGGGGCAGGGAGTGGAGTGTGTGTCTGTGTGTGTCCGTGTGTGTCTGTGTGTGCCATACTTCCACTGTTATTATACACATATGATAATTGTCACATATGTATACTATCAGATATTAATATATACTTCCCACATGTTGTACCACACTAGCCAGAATCATAAGTCAAATTCAATTTTAAAAACTGTAAAGGGTTCTTATGAAGGTGGTTTGAGCTTATATTTTGACAATTGTAGACATAAGCCATGTGACCTAATCAAACTTTGACATCCATCCATATTCTTTTGAAATCATGTGACCTAGTGAAAGCTTGAGTGATGTGTACTGGCTGCTGTGAGAATCTAAGTGCAGCAAACAGACACAAATATGTACTAGTTAATGTCAGTGGAGAAACTGAGCAGGACTACATGTATTCCAATTCTTCATGAGGTAAAACAGTTTCAGCAGGACATCTTGTATTTACAGGTTTTTGGTATCAGGCATTTCTTTTAAAGTTTTTGGAATGAGCACCATGAGCTGGACAGTTTAGTAAATGTTATACTTGTGTGTGTGACCACACACATTAACACACACTTCACTCTGACACAGACTGTCAGAGTGAAGCTTTTGTTATGCTAATTAAGGACTGCATGTGGCTGACAGGCAGAGAGCTATGTTCACCAGGGGTAGATCTGTAATTTTTGCAAGTTTGAAATAGTTATGATAAATGGTGTAGGAGCAAATAATTTTTGAGCCACAGAATTTGTGAAAAACAGTGTGCTTCCTGAGTTAGGTCAGGGGTTGCAGCACGACATTTGTAGGTCTTTATGAGATGAACGAGACAGTTTTGGTTTGGTCTTTCTAAGTGGTTCCTACCCGTCGCACCGGGCATTTTTGTGTGCCTAGGTGGCACAACAAATCGTCAGGAGGTTCTGGAGCACATCACCTGTATGAGGCCAGTAAATCCAAACCATTCAAATGAATGATGAGTGACACACAATAATTGATAAGGACAGGTTCATCGTTAATGTGTGCAAATTTGAAGCCGATACGATAAACGGTTTAGGACTAGTTGATTTTTTTAAGGAATTTCTTGTTTTTGAGGAAAACAAGAAAGGGAAGGGAAATACCTCACTTCCTGTTGGATTTAGGTCATGGGTGTGAGTGCGTGATTTGTAGGTCTTGATGAAAGGAACACGGCTGTTTTGGTTTGATCTTCCTACGACGTTCCTACTGGCTACAGTGACCATTTTAGTGTGACAAAAGCCTAGGTGGCGCTAGAGAGGCCATTTTGGCACTTTTTGAATTAATTTTTTCATTTCCTAAAATTTTTCGCCAGTCCTGACATGCGTGCCAATTTTGGTGAGTTTTGGCCACGAGATTCAGCACAATTCACTGAACGCATGGATATAAGGTTTTTGAATGTGCCACAAGGTATATGGGAGTTATGACCCAAAACGCACTTTCTTTGATTATTGCGCCACCTAGTGGTGACCTTGTGCAACCACCCAAAAATATCGAATTTCGGATGTGGCCAGATGAATGTGGAAAGTTAGAAGCATTTTGAAATTTGGGAAAGGGGCGAAATTGGGGCACAAAGTCGGGTAAAGAATTATAATAATGATAACTAGAACTGCAAGCAGTTATGAACGGGGACCAAGCCTCTCTGCGCGACTCGGCCCCTGGGTGTCGCGGAGCCCTTGGAAGTCGTTTAGTCGTTTGTTTATAGTGCCCCCTATTGGCTGATTTATGTCAAATTTGGCACAGAGCCTCTGGTTGACCTCTGAAAGAAGTGACTTAAGTTTGACGTCGATAGCTTTTACTTTGACAAAAATATGCAACGGCATGTGTTCTTTAGCTAGCAGAAAAAAAATGTTTATTTATAACTACTGTATTTTTTGGAGTAGCAAAATTCTTTCGATAAATTTTCATCAGGCTCGCCTGGAGATTGTATGTGCAAAGTTTCGTACAGATTGAGCTTAAATGTTAGGAGGAGTTCGAAAAAGTAGGTTTTTGATGTGTAGTGTGTAGACCCCTGCGCATACCTCAGACACAAAAATTGACTTATGTCTGCCAGCAGGGGGCGCTATAACGAAGGTCAACACGTTTGGGGCTATAACTCCCACACCGTATGTCGCACATTCAAAAACCTCATATCCACAGATTCCCTGAGAAGAGATGAATCACCTGGGCTAGGCCACGCCCATTTCTGCCTATAATTTGTTTTTGCTAAATCGCCAAAACTGAAAAACCTACTTTTTGCAACTCCTCCTTGGGGTTTCGTCCCATCAGTGTGAAACTTGGCAGGTACAGTCTTCAGCTGAACCCGATCTAAAGTTATCAAAAGAATTTTGTTCCGTCAAAATATGCACAAATTATTAACGAATAACTTTTTCTTGCTAGCTATTAAAACGCGAACTGTTGCATATCTCGGTCAAAATAAATGCTAACAACACCAAATCTGAGATCTTTGGTTGGCATGTGACTGTGAGGTTACTAATGTTGGCCACTAGGGGGCGCTGTAAATATGGGAAATTTATATCTCTTAAATGGCATTACCGATTCTTACGAGATTTGGTGGGTATGATGCTGGGTCACTGCTGAGGCCATATCTTGAAGTTAGTCACGACTGGTCAAAGTGGGCGTGGCTTATTACAAGATAAATGTTTTTGTTTTTTTGTTTTTTATACTGAGGGCTGTCAAATTCACAGAGTATATATAGAATAGCACATAGACCACCCATACCAAAAATTATGTGTCTACTCCACTAGGTGGCGCTATAACAGAGGCAAACACATTTTGGCCTGTAACTTCCACATTTTAAATCACATATTCATAAACTTTATATCCACGTGTTCCCTAAATACTGTTGCATCTTCTGACATAGTCCACGCCCACTCCCACTGCATATTTCTCTTTGTAAGTCACTACACATCAAAAACCTACTTTTTCAAACTCCTCCTAACGTTTAAGCTCAATCTGTACGAAACTTTGCACATACAATCTCCAGATGAGCCTGATGAAAAGGTATCAAAAGAATTTTGCTACTCCAAAAATTACGGTAGTTATAAATAAACATTTTTTTTCTGCTAGCTAAAGAACACATACCGTCGCATATTTTTGTCAAAGTAAAAGCTATCGACGTCAAACTCAAGTCACTTTTTTCAGAGGTCAACCAGAGGCTCTGTGAAAAATTTGGCGTAAATCGGCCAATAGGGGGCGCTATAAACAGAAAAATATCAAGTGACATGAAAGTTTATCGGATTCACACGAAATTTGGTGAGCTTGATGCAGAGTCACTCCTGAGGCCAGCCATAAAGCTTAGTGATGTTTGGGCAGGCCAACTTCCAAGGGCTCCGCGACACCCAGGGGCCGAGTCGTGCAGGGAGTCTTGGCCCCCGTTCATAACTGCTTGCAGTTCTAGTTTATTATTATTATTATTATTATTAGGGCCCGAGCACCTAGCGGTGCGAGGATTTTTCATTATCATTATTATTATTATTATTATTATTATTATTATTATTATTATTATTTCTCCAAATGAATTGCCTTTTTGGGAGGCTTAACATACCCGAAAACTCATGAAACTTTGCACACATCTCAGAACTGGTGAAAAATTTGATATTTTAAGGGTCTCATGCGCTGGTTCCAAACAGTGACTCAGTAGCGCCCCCTACAAAAGTTTAAGGAAACAGCTCCTGAAGCTAGTTTAACCTACATGTATGAAACTTGGCAGGCTTATGTAATGCTTAGAGACGTACAAAAAAGCCTCTTGGAGGCATCCTCTAAACCCAACAGGAAGTCGACCATTTTGAATTTACTGTGCAATTTTGATGCATTTTTGGCCATTTCCAGGGGTCCTGAATGAACGAACTAGTCCTAGAGATTTCATCTGATTGACTTCAAACCTTGGTCTGTCCCTTCCCAAGACCTTGAAGATGAAAAGTTATCAAAAGCTTGAGTTTTCGTCAATGTGTGTGACCGTGGGATGGCGTCAAAGTTAGGGGTCTCGCCCCTAAACAGGAAGTAGTTTATAACTCCAGCATACATGGTCCAATCTTGCCCAGACCTCACAGAATTGATGACAGTCCCGCCCTGAACACATCTACATGTCAATAATTAGAGATAAACATAGCGCCTCCTACTGGCAATGGGAAATGTCATGTTTTAGACTTTAATGTACATCTCCTACAGACTTGACCAGATCCACTTCAAACTTGGTGAAAAAAGTCATAAGACATTGATGACGCTTTATTGTGGAAACTGTGAGTTTTCGTCGAAGGACGTGGCCACGGCCTGGCGGCGAACTTTGATGTTTCGCCGTGATGATAAACATTGCTGTAACTTGACTCCACATGGGAATATCTTGCCAAAGCTTCACACATATGATGACAGTCCAGCCCTGAACACATCTACAGAGGAATTTTGGATCACCTCCATAGCGCCACCTTCTGGCAACAGAAAGCTACTTTATTATTTGATGTCCCGCTTCTAGCAGCTTAATCAGACCCACCTCAAACTTGCTGGTCTAAGTCCTTAGACCTTGATGATACTTAAAAATGAAGCTTTTGAGTTTTCATCAAAGGCTGTCACTGTGGCGCTGCCTTGTGTGATATAACATGAGTGTCTACCTGTGCTGCAGAGGGTTTAATTTTGATGTCTCGCCATGAAACAGGAAATTGCTATAAATTTGGAGTAAATGGTCTGGTGTCCACCAAACATCACATGATTCATATTAGTCCCACCCTGAACACATTTATATAACAATATATGGTGAGAGTCATAGCGCCACCGAGTGGCGAAAGGAAGTACCTCTTATCAGACACTTATCTTTGGATTAACCTGAAATTTCAATGCTGCGCTCTATATTCGATGCACACAAACATGACATATAATTAGTGTCTACGCCCGCTGCAGAGGGTTTAATTTTGATGTCTCGCCATGAAACAGGAAATTGCCCTAACTTTAGAGTAAATGGTCCGATGTCCACCAAACTTCACATTATTTATATTCGTCCCACCCTGAACACATTTATATGACAATATACCGCGATAGTCATAGCGCCACCTAGTGTCAAAAGGAAGTACTTCTTATCAGACACTTATCTTTGGATTAACCTGAAATTTCAATGCTGTGGTCTATATTTGATGTACACAAACATGACATATAATTAGTGTCTACGCCCGCTGCAGAGGGTTTAATTTTGATGTCTCGCCATGAAACAGGAAATTGCTATAACATTGGTGTAAATTGGTGTCTCCATCAAACTTCAGATAAATCATATTAGTCCTGCCCTGAAAACATTTATATGACCATATTTGCTGATACTCATAGTGCCACCTAGTGGCGACAGGATGTAGGTCTCATCAAACACTTATCTTTTGATTTATCTGAAAGTTTAATGGTTTGGTGTATATTTGATGTATATAAACATGTATAACATGTATAATTAATGCGCTCTCCAACTCCCTCTAGTGGAAAGAGGAAGTGATACAAAATGTGAAATATGTGTATCAAGGATATTCATTCGGATATTTTTCAGTTGGTCTACATGCCGAAGACTAATTCAAAACCCTTTAGCGGGTGCAGAGTGCTACTTTGGACTCTTTGTGTATCGTTACTCTCAAAGTTAAATTAACAAAGTATTTTACCATGCACACTAAGTTATCGTTTGCCAAAATGCACTGTTAGCTAAAACTGATGTGGCTAAACTGATGCTGTATGTGTTACACCCCTGTAAAGGGGGATAATACAAGAAAAAAACACAGACAAGATGTTGCTTCAGTCACGTCCAGTGTTGTAATGGATTTTTCAAAATAAAGCACCATTTTTGTTACAGCAACTGTTATATCAAAACAACACAGTTGGCAATGTTAGCAATATAAAGCACTGTAACACAACATGTCTTTACAATGGCTTGAGTCAAAATTGACAAACTACCTTTAAATAGACAAATTATAGTCTTGTATTGAATATGAACTGACATCTTACATCTGCTTCAATTCAAATATAAATGAAAATAACTTTTCATCAGCCATGTCATAACCAAACTAATATCTTGTCAAATGTAAGTTATTAATGTCACTATTTTTTCTATAAACACAGATATAACAGCATGGAAATACGTTTTCTTATCAAATATATCCTCATTAAATGTCCAACACTGCACAGAAACATCAGAAATGCACCTCTGAAACAACGCTGCTCGCGCCACGGCGCAGCCAGCAGGGAAACCAGACAACGCTGCTCGCGCCACGGTGCAGCTAGCAAGAAAACTACGGAGAGTGTAGCATTCACGAGTACTGAACTTATTAGCTCTCAAAGTTACTGCAGAGACCAGTGTTTCACCTCCTACTTATCTTCTAAAAAAACACCAAACATAAATGCATCACAAAACATATTATAATCACTTTTCTTACCTGTAAAGGGGGATAATACAAGAAAAAAACACAGACAAGATGTTGCTTCAGTCACGTCCAGTGTTGTAATGGACGAACGAAAGCAACGTCTTCCCCTCTACAATTTAGCTCAGACGCAAGCAATCAAACCATGATCACTGATAGAGAAACAACTTTCAAAGAAATAAACTTGAAGAAAAGGAATCACTGTGGCAACAATATAAAATAGTAATCAGAATAGTAATAGTAACCAAAATAGCACCAGGAATCACTTATGTTTTAAACACATATTATCCTTTTTTAACTTATCACTCTATACTCATTTGTCTGGAAGACCAGAGTAGTAGATAACAGATCACTTAATAAGCAGATCACTATGAATTTCACCCTTTATCAGTTTTTACCTTTGATGAATAATGTTTTGTTTTTAACCATGTACTCTCATGAATTAAAGCATTCTTTTGCTTACTGTTTTTAGCATGTTTACGAGTATATTTTTTGTGTTTTAACAGCATTTTAACAGCATTTTAACTTTTATAACCATTACATATGCTCGAAATGTGCCAGGTAACGTCAAAACAAAATGTTAAAAAAATTTAAGAAACTCCGTTAAGCACAAAAGCGGCAGTTATCATTCATAGAATCAATAAAATCAGTAATATTCCCAACTTACTTGAGCAGTAGCCGCGCGCGGGCAAAGGGGAGGAGAAGGAGGAAAATGGGTGCTTCTTCTTGGCAAACAGAACGGCAACCGTTACCTGGGATGTACCATTTCACTAGGTTTAAAGTGTGGAGTGTTGGGCTGTTCCACTCCTTGCTGTCACTGTTCAAAAGCAGATTTTAGATGTCTTTGTCATTATAAATTACACACAAATCTTCAGAAGGCTTTGACATAGTATAAAGTTACGTCCACAGCAAAAGGTGCTTAAATTAAATTAAAATGAGACCCCCCCTACCCTCTCATTATATGGTCTCACCCAGTTCAGTGCATTGAAACAGCATTAGTGAAACAATATTGATTCAGTGTTGGCATTTCAATCTACAATCTCAACCATCATACAATGTGGATTCAATGATATATTTTCAACATAAAAATTTTAGAAGGTTGATCAACCATTGATTTTTCAACCTTAACTAAAAATCAACCTTTTTGACCATGACTCAATGTTGATTTAACATCTTTTGCTATCTGGGAATGTTGATCTGGAAACAGTAATTAAGGATGCATCACTGCTACTGTTGTCATTTTGATCCTTAAAGGCAAATACCAACATTTTGCGAAATTAGCTTGTTCGAAACCTTTAAATTCGCTAGCTAGCTCATTTAACATTGAACCAGCTAGTTGACTTGCTTTCTCCCTTAAAAGTGCCAAAATGCACTGATGGTATGTCAGCGTAGCTTATTCTGTAAAAGTTTTTAGACAAGCTAATTTCCCCAAATGTTGGTTTTCTCCTGGCTCTTTTGTGTTAAATAGAAAATAAATAAATAAAATAAAAAATAAATAAATAGAAATGCCCGGCCTGTATTTTCAAATTTACACATGTGTCAGTCTGGCTCACATGTGAAAGTATCTGCTGTCAGAATGGCTGTTACGCAAGAGGCCTATAGGCTTAAATTGTTTTGGTTATCTATCTATAAAGCAAGAAGCATCTGTGTGTCTGGCTGTGGCTTGCATCTCTGACTGTTTGTCAGATCAGCCTAAGCTTTCGGATATAGCTTGCGCATGGCACAATGGTGTGCATCCTTTATTTTGAAGTTTTTTGGTTTAAGTTTTTTGGATTATACTATATGAACACAAAGACTTTTGGGTTAATGTATCAAGTTATTTCCACCAAGTCGGTGCTCACCAAGAATGTCTGCAATCTTTGCTGTGTCTAGTTGTAATTTGACTTTTCCTTTGAAGGCATTGGAGTGTCTGCCAGTCACACTCAAGCACATCCTCCCAGGTGATTTGAGTTGACCTCTAGGTAGATGCAACACAGCTCCAGCTGCCATACTTTAAACACCACTTTGACCACAGAAAAAATACACTAATGGGCGGGGGTCAGCTCAGGAGTACTGCTTCTAGTGTTGGAACATGGAATTGATTTATTATCACATTTTACAGATTGTCCCTACAATGTGTGGTCAACTATAAATACAAATATTGACAATCTGGTAGTTGACAATATGATAATCTACCAAACGATTGTTTTCATTTGACAATCGCAGCAGTCTAGTCGGTGCAGTAACACTTAAGCTACTTACTAAATCCAACTGGAAAGACTGTGGCACATGTAATAAAGGAACATTGACAGCATTGCTATTGGAAATAGTGTTAGCTAGGGGGGATTGTTGGCAAGTTCAGGGGAGGTTGCTCTTGCTGGTTGAGCCTGGAGGAAAAGATGTTCAGGACTCTTCAGTCATGAGGCACTACCACCAGCCCTAATTCATGTGAGATTCATCAGGTGGGTGGTAGATAGCCTCTTTTCGGATTTAGATGAATTTACAGCAGCACCCTACCTTCCTAGCGTAACATGGCTGGTTGACGAGTCTGGTCCAGCTTTGCTAGCCTGTTCAACCATCTTATTCCATCAACCATTTTATACCATCTTAAACCATCAACCAGCCTTTTCAACCAGCTTAGACCATCAGCCAGCTAAGACCATCTAAAACCATCAACCAGCCTATTGAACCAGCTAAGACCATCTTAAACCATCTAAGACCATCTTAAACCATCAACCAGACTACTGAACCAGCTAAGACCAGCTAAAACCATCAACCAGCTAAAACCATCAACCAGCCTACTGAACCAGCTAAGGCAAGGTAAGTTTATTTGCAGAGCACAATTCGTACACAAAGTAATTCAAAGTGCTTTACAGAACAAGAAAATGCATTAAAATCACAATACAAAATAAAAACATAAATAATCATTATAAAATGAACTTTAAAAGAGAAGAGTGCAGATAAGATCCTTTCAGTCATATGCACAGTGAAATAGAGCTGTTTTGAGCCTAGATTTGAACATTGTCAGAGTAGAGGCCTGTCTCACATCTTCAGAAAGACTGTTCCAGATTTTAGCTGCATAAAACTGGAACCCTGATTCCCCATGTTTAGTCCTGACTCTGGGCACCAGGAGGAGGCTGGTCCCTGAGGTCCTCAGAGTCCGAGATGGTTCATATGGCACTAACATGTCAGAGATGTACTTTGGTGCTAGGCCGTGGAGAGACTTGTACACAAGCAGAGCTGCTTTAAAGTCTATTCTCTGAGCCACAGGAAGCCAGTGTAGAGACCTGAGCACAGGACTAATGTGCTTGTACTTCCTGGTTCTGGTCAGGACTCGAGCAGCAGCATTCTGGATGTACTGCAGCTGTCTAACGGCCCGTTTGGAGAGGCCAGTGAGCAGGCCGTTACAGTAGTCTAACCTACTAGAGACAAATGCATGGATAAGTCTCTCCAAGTCAGGTTTAGACACTATACCTTTGATTTTGGCAATGTTTTTTAAATGGTAAAAGGCTGCTGATGTTATTGATTTGATGTGGCTGCTAAAGTTCAAGTCTGAGTCCATTATTACCCCGAGATTTCTAACCTGATTTGTAGGTTTTAGAGAGACAGAGTGGAGGTGACTGCTGACACTTTCTCTTTGTTTCTGTGGACCAAATACGATGACTTCAGTCTTGTCTGAATTTAGCTGGAGAAAGTTGTTTTGCATCCACACACTGACCTGTTGGATGCAGTGACAGAGTGAATCCACTGGTCCATATTCACCTGCTGTCAGTGAGACATAGATCTGAGTGTCGTCTGCATAATTGTGGTAGGACACATTATTACTTTGTATTAACTGGCCTAGAGGCAGCATGTAGAGATTGAACAGAAGGGGTCCCAGGATTGACCCTTGGGGCACCCCACAGGTCAAGGCCATATGGTCTGAGACACAGTTACCAATTTCAACAAAGTACTTCCTGTCTTCTAGATAGGACTTCAACCAATTTAGGGCAGTGCCAGAGATGCCCACCCAGTCCTCTAATCTCTGTAACAGGATCTCATGATCGACAGTGTCAAAAGCAGCACTCAGATCTAGCAGGACTAAAACTGAGACTTTGCCCGCATCAGTGTTCAGGCGGATGTCATTTGTCACCTTAATAAGAGCGGTCTCAGTGCTGTGATGGGGTCTAAAACCTGACTGGAAAACATCAAAGGAGATGTTCATTAGGAGAAAGTCAGTAAGCTGTTGGTAAACAACTTTCTCAAGGACTTTGCCTAAAAACGGCAGATTTGAAATGGGCCGGTAGTTGTTCAGTACTGTGGCATCAAGACTGCTCTTCTTTAGGAGAGGCTTTATGACTGCAGTTTTCAAGGCCTTTGGGAATGTTCCAGATTGTAGTGACATGTTAACTATGTGAGTGAGTGGTGGTAACAAACTGCTCAGCACAGACTTTAGAAATCTAGTGGGTAACACATCAAGGCAGCATGTAGATGAACTCAGACTGGTGATGATCTCTTGGACAGTTTTGTCAGTTACAGGTGCAAAATGAGTCAGCTCTAAGTGTCTAGGTGGCTGCGGGGTTGTTATTGGTATTGTGGAATTGATGGCATTTTTAATGGTCTGAACCTTGTCGCAAAAGAATAGTGCAAACTCATTACACTTAGATGTGGAGATCAGTTCCAACGGCAGTTGAGCTGGAGGGTTTGTTAATCTGTTCACTGCTGCAAATAAGACACACGAGTTGTTACTGCAGTTTCCAATAATTTCAGAAAAGTACCTCTCCCTTGTTCTACGTAAGATCTGGTTGAACATGTACAACTTTTCATAATGAACATGAAGCTTTGACTTGCGCCATTTCCGCTCGGCCCTCCGGCACTCCCTTTTCTGTGCCCTGACCGAATCGTCATTCCTCCATGGCGCCCTCTGCTTATCTTTAACCATTTTAACCTTCACAGGGGCAATGGTGTCCAGAACATTCAAAACACTCGAAGTAACAGAGTTCAACAAATCATCAACATTAGAACCTGAGGCATTTTCAAAGTTTATCATTTCCATGAACAGAGCACCTGTGCTGTTATTTATGTTCTCCTCCAAACAACTGCAGGACCAGCCGGTGGTTTGGGAGAAACAGACAGGTCAAAGAAGACACAGAAATGATCAGACAGAGCAACATCAACCACATTGACGTTTGAAATATTAACCCCCTTTGTAATGAGCTGGTCCAGAGTGTGCTGCGCTCTGCTGTGGGTGGGCTCACACACATGCTGAGTCAGGCCAAAGGTTTCAAGGACAGCACTGAGCTCTTTAGCATTTCTGTCACAGACATTATCCACATGTACATTAAAATCACCTGTAATGACCAAACCATCAAAGTCTGTGCATACAATTGAAAGCATCCTGGTAAAATCATCAATAAAACTTTGATGGTGCTGGGGAGGCTTGTATATAACTACATAGAGTATGGACGGAGATTGTTTTAGCTCCATTTTAAAGGATACATACTCAAATGATGAAAACACCCCAAATGACAACCTGTGCATAACCATATGATCTCTATATATTGCACAGACACCTCCAACCTTTTTGTTTTCTCGTGTTTCAGATTCAAATTTGTAGTTGGGTGGAGCTGATTCCGTTAGAACAGCATTACCTGTGTTTTTGTCAAGCCATGTTTCAGTTAAAAACATAAAATCAAGATTATACGAAGAGATCAAATTATTAATTAAAAATGATTTGTTAGACAAGGATCTGACATTAAGCACGGCAAGTTTCAGAGTAGTTTCAGTAGGACTGGACATTATCTTCTTACAAGGGATATGGATTAAATTTCTCTTATTGGACAGTCTAACTGTCCTTCTGTAATCTGGTCTATGTGGTGTGGCTGTAGATATAGCACTAGGGGAGAATATTGTCTCACAGGGCCCCAGCTTGATATTACCTTTATCATGGCCTAGCTCTTAGGGATACCAGCTCTGGGGGCAGGCAGGGGAGGACGAGCAGGGGGAAGTTTGGGTGATGGACCAGATGAAAACTGAAAACTGAATCCTTCACTGGGGGCGGTGGAGGCTGTTGTGGTGCTGGAGCTGAATCCTTTGCTGGGGGCAGTGGAGGCTGTTGTGGTGCAGCTGGTGCTGAAACACTGGCTCGGTCTCTGGCTTCTGTGACAGAGATGCTTCTCTCGTTCCTCTTTTCTCTCACTGATCGCTCAGGACCCTGTCCTGGCCCATTCTGATGCCTCAGAGCGTGGAGGAGGTGTTACGTCAGCACTCTCCTCCCACCTCTCCACAGGTGTGGGCCCTTTCCCTTGAACAGGTCCTCTCGTTTCCAGAACAGATAAAAGTTCTCAATGTAGTGCAATCCTCTGTGCGCACACTCTTTGGACAGCCATGTGTTCAGCTGTGTACACCGGCTCAAACAGGTATGGCTCTGGATCTGTGTCCTCTACAAGAAACTCTTCAAAATTGCGTTCAAAGTTGTCCATTGCAGCTGCTACAGTCCGGAGATATTGCTAGGCTAAATAAACAGCTGAGCTCTGTTTACAGGCTACGCTGTCAGTCAGTGTGTGGGCTGGAGATTGGTGGAGCAGAGAGGGGAGGGGGGTCCCCACTAGGTACTGTAAACGAGTATGTGTGTATTAACTACGTGTGTTACGCTAGAAGAGTTTGGGACAGAGTCTTTTACCCCCCAGAGAGTTTTTGGAGTGCTCAAATAAACGGGCCTTTTTCCCGAACGCTACTCTGGTCTCCTGCTCGTGAGCGATTCATTACAATATCGTAACATGGTTTAGATTTCTAAATTAACATTCACCTCGTCGCTAGATAGACCTACTCCTGAAAAACTGCGCAAGCCTTTTTGTCCCTACGAGGCCACCGTCATTTACCCGACGTGAGGGGTGAGCGAGTGAGCCCTGCAATCTAGAATTTGACCACTGATGTCACTGTTTTCAACGGTTTTCAACCCATTTTACACACTGGCCCTTTAATAAATTGAACACACATTAAAGAACATACAAGATCCTGTAGAGAATTAATACATATAATACAATACAATACACATTGTCAAATTAAATGAAGGAAGAGGATTTTTTTTAAAGTCAAATAAAATATTGGGGATTTATGTAAAAATATACATGTACATACGTACAGACATATAAATAATTATATAATTACAGATATGTAGGCTATGTTAGGTGAATACTCCTGTCAGTGACCCTGACCACTGGCATTGGCAAAAGAACTGGAGTTGGTCCCCGGACGCTGCACTGCAGCTGCCCACTGCTCCCAGTGTATACAGTAGGATGGGTCAAATGCAGAGGTCAAATTTCATTTCAATGTATGTAATGTGCTGAGAAAGGACAATAAAAAATCTTCTTCTTATAATAATTTCTTAATAACTAGGAAATAACAAAAGAATAAAGAGATTTCAAAGACTTAAAAAATAAGGGACATAAATCAAAACAAGAAACGAGATATATCCCCAGTCATGCACACCTAGTTTTAATAAACATTGTACTGTTTGTCAATACATATATTGTTTTGTCTTCATTCAATGCAATTAGCACATATTGTTATTTCGCCATTGGTTTTGGCCTTGGTGCCCCACATTTGGGCCATGATGCCCCAATAAATTTGTATTTATCAAAGGCCAAAGTGGCCTTGCCCTAAAAATGACTTAATTCCAGGCCTGTAATCGTGTATTTCCTCTCCTGTTTCTGTCCTTGGAGGGGCCAGTTGTAGTGTGCTGCTTTTTTATGTGCTGCTGCCTCCATTGGCTGATCGTCTCTGCTGGCGTAAGATATAAGTTATGAGCGAAAATATGCACCACACAGCCAGAAAAAGAACCTCTTAGGCAGGGCAAGTAAGAATTTAGATGGGGCAAGTAGATTTGAGAAGTACTTGCCCGATAGAGCAAGTAGGAAATAACCTTAACGTCGGACCCTGCAAGCATGAACTGATGTTTAATAGCTAGTGAGCGAGGTATGCTCTTAAAGCAGTTTGAATGACGTGCAACCTGTTTAAAAAAGCTGTGCTTGGCCTCAAATCTCATTGTCCACAGTGAAATTAGAGGCCCAAAGCAACAAATCATTTCAGGATAATGTTCTTTTTGTGATCAATTTTTTTTATTTATTCATCGCTTATATAATAGGGGAGGAGCATCCCCACAGCCAAAAAACAAACAAACAGTTATTTACATACTGGGGAAAACAAAACGAAGCAAAACAAAACAAAGAAAAAATCTTCATATCCATGAAACCAGCACAGCTAAACACCTGCTCCTGCTCCGATGCCTGCTCCCCCCCTCCTCCCCACACCCTCCCGCTCCTACCAACCCACTCCACCCCCACCCCCTGCACCCCAACATGATGGAACCAAAGTAGAGAACCATGGAAAAATAAATAAGTAAATGTACATATATAAAATAAAAAAAGAAAGAAAAAAAAAAGAAAAGACGCAAAACACACACACGCACACTACTCCCAACCCCCTCCCCCTGCCATCCAGGAATCCCATGACCGTCACATTCATTTCAGGATAATGTTCTATGTAGTGATGTTTCAAAAGGAGTTTGATATGTGGAAAGAGTTCAAGATAGCGCTGTCTATGATCATTGGGTTGCATTGTCACCTACAGATTTGCTTGATGTGAAAGACTGTGGTATAGCATGTGGGCAATTAGTTTTGTGTCCCCATTTGTATGGAAATATCTGGATCAAAATGTGTTAAGGTAATTAAGAGTAAAGTATTTTTTGGAGATCAACACACTAATACAGTGTACGTTTGACTGGCACAACACCTTCAAAGAGATCGTGTAAAATGTCTGGAGGATACCCAGTGCTAACATGAAAATGTGAGAGGTGCTTAGTCAAAATGCACTGTCTTTTGATACCACAGCAGAAAGTGTCATTCTCCTGAGCAGACTGGACATGAACATCATGGACATCTCTGGTTCTAAGTTGGAAAGCACCGGAGTTTACATCTTTAGTCTGAAATTCTGACTTAAATCCTGTACAAAACCTGCATACTGACCCACTAGAAAAACTCTCAACAAATCCACCTATCCCATAGGCTGCAAGATTGTCAGCTAATAAACACTGGACAGAACCTTTAACAAATTGTCCGAGCTGAGAAATGAAGACACCGTGCTGCTCTCATATCTTCAAGTCTTGCAAGAGAGGCTCAAACAATTTTTCACAGCCATAGACTTTCAAATCGTCAGATTTGCAGAAAAGAGCTAAATAGATCGAAGTTAGTCTTGAAGTGGAGCCTGGTGGCCAAATTACCCAAAACCCAATTGACACTGCACAGTTGTGCTTCCTCCGAGACATGCCAAGTGGGTTGCAAATTTTTTGTAAAGATTTACTGCTATTCTTGGCCCCTAAAAAGAAAGAAAATGATTTTGTTTTAAGTACCCACCATCTCTTACAGTTCTGTATTCTTGAAGACCAGCCAACAGCTGGTCTTCTTTCTGAATTTCAATATGTTCAAGCACACCTGTATGAGAGAGTAGCTGTTGTAAAGACTGTAAAAGAGGGATGTATTGAAATGATTTCTCTGAGCATCTAATATGTACTCAACTGGCTGTATGACACCAAAATGAGAGGTGTAGTACTGTGTACGTTTATATGCAGTAGCTAGAGGGCCATCTTTTGCAATTGTAACAACCAACGGATTAGATTTGCATAAAACAGTGGCAAGCTCATCAGCTATGGACTTATCAACTTGTAGTCTATGATTCTGGAATACATCAAAAACATTAGCTTACTGTACTTAATATGAAGTGAAGTTCAGAAAGGATCTCATCAACAACGGTCTTTGGAATGTGAATAATATTTTCCAACTTCAACAGAATGCAAGCAATTTTCTCTTCAATAATATTTGGCAGGTGTAAATCTGCAGCCTCAACTTAAGTTAAAGTTACATTGTCATGATTTATATCTAAGGACTCTGTTGGCACATCTACTGAATTGTCTGACTGATCTAACTGAGTGCTTGTACTGAGGACATGAGCTTTGAAGTCTTTCAGTGAATGCTGGTTATGTTGCCTGTTTTTGTGTGTTGAATGTAATATAAACATTTGTTTGAAATGTACATCCTTGAAATACACATGGAACTGTTTCATGATGCCTGAGATGTCTATTTATGTGCCGAAAAAATTCTCTCTCTTGCTAGTTCTCTAAATGAGCACACATGACATTGGAATGTAGATGCTTCTACTTCCTCTGGAGACTGACGATTAGCATGATTTTTATAAATGTGATTTAATAGCTTACTTCATGTATTAAATGTACATGGACAATCTGTGTATGGACATGGATATCGATAACTACCCCCGAAATGCCCATCAGCCTGCCTAAAATGTTGCAACAACAAGTACATGAGAACATGGTGGCACGCGTAGATGCAGCGGCTCAGGGCTCACTATTTTTGTGCTAAATGTCTGTGTGGATGTTCCTGTTGTTGTTTCTTTTTGTCTTTTTTTTTTTTTTTACCTAAGCATTGAAATAGGGTAGCTCTTTGAATTTCATTGCAAATTCTTTTTGCAATGACAATAAAGGCATTCTGATTCTGATACCTGGTAGCTAGTTCCAATCTGCACTCTTTAAACGTCCACATACATTATCCTGTAAATTAAAAAGACAATTAGTCACCTCACATTGAACAAATAATAATAGAAATAAGATGGTGTCATCAATTACCAAGTAGCTAATAACTTACCATCACTAAGAGGTTGCCGAGAAGAGCTTGGTGACACAGTAAAGCATCTCAAGCACAGCATGAGATAACTGAAAAAGATGAGAGATATTTTAGAACTTTAATCACAACTCTGATAAATACAAGAGACTAATCATAACCATAATGACATATGAGACATGTTCCAGTGTCATTTCAACAATTGTGGTGTAAAAAATAACTCTTGATTTAAATACCACAGCTTTTTAAATTGGTTTTAATAGTGTTTTGTAAATAAACCATACATATTTTATGGTCATTTCCAATTTGTAAAACTGGAACTTAAAAATGTTTTATTTGCATATTTTACATCACCTTTCAAAGCCCACCTGCAGGGCCTTCAGGGATTTACTTCAATAATCACAGCCCTACAGGACTGTTTCACGTCAAAATTGCATTTAATGCATTGCATGCAATGCAATGTACACATAAAAACCATAACATTATGTTAACTATCATTTGCACAGCAATTCTGAAGCTACATGTAACAGATCAAATCATGAAAGCATTTCAACCAAATTTGACTCTGTTTTGTTTCTTTTTAGGTAAATGTTAAATCATGTACATTAGGAATACTATTTGCAAAAATAATCGTTATTTGTTTGAGGTTTTTCTTTTCTTTTCTAAATTCCAAGCCAAATGCTGGCTACACAGTTTGTACATGACTGTTACTATATCATGTATTCTTATTTAAAACATTTGTGTGCATCAACAGGATACATGTTAACTTTTAAAATTTAAATATTTATGTGACATTCTCTTTATGTATTCATTTAGAAAATTGTATATAAATCACAAGATATATTTATGAATCACACTGCCTTCATTGAGACTGATCTGACTTCTCTTCTGAGCAAAGTGAACAAAACAACTTTTCCTCTCAACAAAATTTCAGACCAGACACTGTTCCTATCACCATAACTCACTAATGTTACTCCTTCACGATTTTTTTGAAGGGCTGACGTACTGATACCAAATTTCTTTCCAAAACCTATAGGCTAATTGACAGTGTACACAAATGTTTTTATAACTTTCCCTTGCTGAAAAAAAATAAAAACATGACATTGTATTCACAGTACCTTAACTACACTAAATTAGAGCATATTCAGTCTAATTCAAACAGCCCTAACACACACACATAGTGAGACACACATAATCACAATTACTTTTGTCAGTATTGAAATCACAATTGTTGTTGTATGAGTATGTTTTGACTTTGCAAACATAATGCATTTATTGAACATTTCTTGAAAAAAACGACATAACATAAAACCACACACACACACACACACACACACACACACACACACACACACACACACACACACACACACACACACACAGATAGAGAGGCGCACACAACACGTGCACACACAGTTCGCTGCTCGGGCTTAGCCTCCCTTGGCTTGTCTGCTAGCTAACAGGTATTTTAGCTGTTAGCTTTTAGCCTCACGCTTAGGGCTGTGCGGTATACCGGTTCATACTGAAAACTGGTGTTTATTTTCATTATGATATGAATTTTTCATATACCGCATACCAGTGAATAGCCCAAACAACTTCTGGAATGTGCACGGCGGGAAAGTGTTTCAGCGGGGACTCATTTCACCGCTGCACGCCACTGGCAAGCTAGAGCCGGTGAGAACGAAAGCATAGAGAAAAGTTTAGAGGCGAGAATGGTTGCCAGAGAGAGTCCTGAAACTGAACTGTACACGATGACCCAGAAGAACTCACCGCCGCTGCTAGTTGCATATACATAGCTGTCAAGTCTCCCGTTTTCTCCAGTATTTTACCCCTCTTTCCCACTGTCCTCCCGTATTAGTATTTTCCCGTAAATCTCCTGTATTATAATATAATTTAGAAAAAAACAAAACATTACTCTGCCTCTCCAAACTGAACTCTGTCACTAGCCTTGCTGGAACTGCCACCTGCAGTAGCCTGGGTGGCAGTTGTCGTGAGGTTAGTGTCGACAGTGGGCCTGGTTGACAAGTGGTTATTTTAGATTTCCTGTACACCCAGGGACGGGTTTTGCTATGGGCAATGTGGGCGACCACCCAGGGCGCAAAACCCCCCAAAACAAAACAAAACAAAACTTGTCAGTTAGTGGAGTGGGCGCGGGGGCGCCCCATTATCACGTTTCAACCAGCAGCAGAAAGGAAAGGCGAATCCTGGTGGTTGTGGGTTGAACGGGGGTCACAGACAGGAATACGGCAGAGGCTTATAGTGCTCTGCAGCACAAGATAACGGCTTACCAGCGACAAAGAAGTCCGACTCCAGGTCCAGTAATTTCCTCCTGGACAACCGAGCCATGGCAGCACACAGGTATGTGAGGTGTCAGAGGGGAAATGAGCCATTCACATTTCCACAAACCTCACCGCACTTTAGGGACTGCATGCGCCGAAAACTTTCCCTTATTTTCAAATCCAAAACTTGACAGGTATGTGCATATAGCATACCTTGCATACCGTCACTTCTGATTTTTTTTTTTTTCATCTTAGCTCTTTAGAAACTACCGTTATAGTATTTGCTGCTACAGACGCTTCATATCCAGGCCTATAAAACAGGTCCATATCTTGTCCTTTTATTAAACAACAACAACAAAATAGCCCTATGTTATTTATCTTATTTACATGACGGCATGGCATGGAGTTTCGCCCCGATGCGCACGCGCGCTCAAACACACACACACACACACACACACACACACACACACACACACACACACACACACACACACACACACACACACACACTATGAGGGGTCAAACGTTTCACCCAACCACACTACAACGCGTCACTTGCACCTACTTAGGACACGTCAGATCTGATCAAACCGCGTGAGCGCCCGCCTACATTTTACATAGGGTTACTATGGAGACACGAGTGTTACACACACACCCGCTACGTTTCGTGCAGGTGTTGTTCGCTCCACATACATGACCATGAGGCGACGCGCTCACACGGCTTATCAGTACGCGTGCACAGCGCGTTACAAACGCCACACATACACTACACTTACGTGTGCGTGTGAATCTCGCGCACACATAGTGCATGTACACATCATAAACACTTGAACGCGTCAAATAAGCCTATTTTAGCAAACTGTCTGTCTCCATAGTTTACACGTGCAGGCAGGTGTGCCTGTCGGTGCTTCACAAGAGTGGAATGAAGAAATGAATCAAGTCGCTGCACACATACGCGTGCATATAATGCGTGAAGTCATCAGTTAGCACGGGACCCTAGACAAATCTGGCAGCCCGAACACATTCGATACTTACACCATGCGTGGTTATAATTGTCTTGGACTTGGGTCGGTTTCGGTCAGGGAAATGCAGCCCAAGCCGCGCTCTAGTGTGCTCACGTGTGTGTGTGTGTGCACACGTGTGTGTGCACGCGCGCATGTGTGTGTGTATGAGGGGTGAAACGTATCAGCGAACATGCACACACTGCATTCACCGCGTACTTGATACGTGTATATTACCTATGCAGCCATCACCGTGTACTTGTTTTGCGTGCATTGCGCATGCATTCACCATGTACTTGTTACACATGCAATTCGCGTGCAATGCCTGTACACGCCTAGACGTGTGGTTATTAGAAGTGCGTGCGTATACACGTCATGTGAGTGCAGGGGTCAAAAGTGTCAGCTCGTGAAGCAACAGCGCGTCGTCTTACTATGGAACGCCAACGAGGTCACTAACACGTGAATTCCAACACGTAAACAACACGTAGACAACACGTAAACAACACGTAGACAACGCGTCAATTTTTCACGCGTTGTTAATGTGTTGTCTACGTGTTGGAATTCACGTGTTAGTGACCTCGTTGGCGCTCCATAGTAAGACGACGCGCTGTTGCTTCACGAGTCCCCATCGGCTCCTGAGCTGTTGGGTTAAACCATTTATGTAAGCCCATTTTAATTTAATATATGACCAGCAGGGGGCATACCTTACTCTTAGTCCTGATAAAATGTTAAAATACAGGTTGATAAGAATGTTCCCATATTCAGAGTTCATTGTTAGACTGAGAGTTTGTTGAACCTCTGGAATACCTCTCAGGGCTGTTATAATGCTGACTGTTGCTATTCCTCAATCAGGCATCTCAGACCATCTTTGGGTCCTTCACTAAAGATGTGAGTGGCAGGTTAGAGAATAATAATTAACTTCATTCAATAGTCTGTCAGCTAATTTATTATTTGCAAAAGAAATAAAAACCCTGATGGCTGTAGGTATGTAGGATCTTCTGTATCTCTCTGTCCTGCATCGAAGAGGGAGGAGCCGTCCACCGCTGTTTTTTGGTCCATCAAGGTGTTGCGGAGTGGATGATCTGGCTTGTTCATGATGGCCTCAAACATCTTCAGTGTACATCTCTCCACCACCTCCTCCAGTGTGTCCAACCTGACTCCAATCACAGAGCCAGCTCTGGATTAGTTTGTCCAGCCGCCTTGCATCTTTGTGTCTGATGCTTCCTCCCCAGCAGACTGTAGCATAAAACAACACACTTGCCACCACAGACTGATTAAACATCTGCAGCATCTTACTACAGAAGTCGAGAGATCTGGGATGGAAAGTGAACAATATTCTAACATTCTAGCTTTAACACCATTCATCAAACGTTAATTTAATATCAATAAAAACATTAACATTTTTTTTAT
This sequence comes from Epinephelus awoara, assembly GCA_035609425.1. Lineage (NCBI taxonomy): Eukaryota > Metazoa > Chordata > Actinopteri > Perciformes > Serranidae > Epinephelus > Epinephelus awoara. The sequence continues at coordinate 36,662,135 of CM069311.1, forward strand.
GGAAATAGTAACTGCAATGGTACTCAATGAATATCTGTATTTGGAAAACATCGTCACCCTATTAAAATAATGGCCTAAGTCATATTTTCAAGTTTTTGGGAAAACACAAAAAACTTATTCAAATTCAGAACATATGATATTTATTAATCATTTTAAACAAAAAGGCCTTGACAGTGGATGACTGTTGACATACATAGATCGTTGTGTGTCAATAATGTAACATTAAAGAATAAACTGACTTAGGCCAAAATCCAAACATTCTACTGTGACTTAGGCAACTTTAAACCTGGCATAAACTGTCTTTTAATTCAACAATGCAAACTCAAAATTGGAATTTCCCTGAGTTATATTAATCAAATGTCAGGTAAATCAATTTGTTACAAGAGGCAGTCTCTATCCTCACTTCTCCAGGTCTTCTTTGCTGTTTTTATTGAACTTAACCCATTTCGAACATCTATTTTTGACAAAATTTCGAAACCTGAGTATTACAGTTTTTTACAGGTGTTTACACACTAAAATTTAAATTTTCACACAATTAACAGACTTTACACTCAAGAAGCAAAACACCTGTCCAGAGTTGCACAACAATAAGCATAGACTCAGCTTCACACTTTTTGCAAAACATTACACACAGTGATTTGCAAAACTCTACACGCATTTTCAGACCTTAGACACAGATAAGGATTGTGAGGTTACTTCCTTCTCATTACAAAGCACCACCTTGTCAATGACCACACTAATGAACGAACTGGATAACCACATCCACCAGGTGTGGAAGCACACATGTGCTTACAGTTTTTTTCAATTGTTTACACGCAATTTTGAAAACAGGGCTCCTTTTTTCAAAATATTCACACAATTATCCAAACACCACACTCAATTTGCACAACTCCTAGATTGTTTGCAAAATGACACACTTCAGTCAAAACATACACACTTCAGTCAAAACATACACACATATTTATGAAAACCCTGTTTTGTTTTCATCTCACTAACACAGTCTCCAAATGATCAGACACTATTGCAGTCAGTTACACACTGCTGTGATCAATACAAAACACATTAAAAACCCTATTTTAGGAAATAGCATGTGCTGGACTTTTTTGCCAGATATTTTTATGTAAGGGATAATTTAGATGACAAAAAGATATTGACAAACCCACAACATTCTTCATGATTACTTTGAGGTATGCAGTATAAACTTACCAAGCACTGCACAACACTGATGCTGCAGACTGAAAATATTTATTTCTTACAGTACTCAGTTACAGTAACGTATCAATCAACAATGAAAATCAGAACTCTGAGTCCAGCTTCCCTCAGTGTCAGTCCATGGTTGATAACGTGGTCAATAAGTGTTGTACGGATTTCTTGAGTTAAATTTGGTCCTCGTCTTCTTTGTTTTGGTTCTATCACTTCTTCGGGTCCCCCTCCACCTCTTCCTCTGACTAGGCCTCTTCCTCTGACTAGGCCTCTTCCTCTAACTAGGCCTCTTCCTCTACCTCCTTCTTCTCCTCTTTGAGCTCCCCCTCTCATTCTCACTCCTCTTCTTCTCAATCCTTCCATTTTTGTTGAAGACAGGTGAACTCACCTGCTGCCTTTTATAGCACCACCTGAATACTGTATTTTCAATTAAGCACAACTAAAATTTAAATTTTAGTGTGCAAACACCTGTAAAAAACTGTAATTGAAAATACAGCATTCAGGTGGTGCTATAAAAGGCAGCAGGTGAGTTCACCTGTCTTCAACAAAAATGGAAGGATTGAGAAGAAGAGGAGTGAGAATGAGAGGGGGAGCTCGAAGAGGAGAAGAAGGAGGTAGAGGAAGAGGAGAAGAAGGAGGTAGAGGAAGAGGCCTAGTTAGAGGAAGAGGCCTAGTCAGAGGAAGAGGCCTAGTCAGAGGAAGAGGTGGAGGGGGACCCGAAGAAGTGATAGAACCAAAACAAAGAAGACGAGGACCAAATTTAACTCAAGAAATCCGTACAACACTTATTGACCACGTTATCAACCATGGACTGACACTGAGGGAAGCTGGACTCAGAGTTCTGATTTTCATTGTTGATTGATACGTTACTGTAATTGAGTACTGTAAGAAATAAATATTTTCAGTCTGCAGCATCAGTGTGTTGTGCAGTGCTTGGTAAGTTTATACTGCATACCTCAAAGTAATCATGAAGAATGTTGTGGGTTTGTCAATATCTTTTTGTCATCTAAATTATCCCTTACATAAAAATATCTGGCAAAAAAGTCCAGCACATGCTATTTCCTAAAATAGGGTTTTTACAAATGTGTTTTGTATTGATCACAGTAGTGTGTAACTGACTGCAATAGTGTCTGATCATTTGGAGACTGTGTTAGTGAGATGAAAACAAAACAGGGTTTTCATAAATATGTGTATATGTTTTGACTGAAGTGTGTATGCTTTGACTGAAGTGTGTCATTTTGCAAACAATCTAGGAGTTGTGCAAATTGAGTGTGGTGTTTGGATAATTGTGTGAATATTTTGAAAAAGGAGCCCTGTTTTCAAAATTGCATGTAAGCAATTGAAAAAAAAACTGTAACTGTCCTTTAATTCCAAAAAGCAAACTCAACACTGAGGAAGCATGCCCCTCTCCTCACTTCTCCAGCTTCTTTGCTGGTTCTATTCAGGTTATCCACTGAATCTTTATTCTCAGTTATCTTTGATTTGCCTAACTATGTGGCAAATTGTCAAAGAAGTGATGACACTCAACGGGCATCACATGTTTCATGGACTGAAGGTCCTGAAACTTCCTCTCTTTGATTGGCAGTGCTTGCTGGAACATTCAGCTTCTTCTGCACTGTAGTATCTGTTGTTTCTTGAAGCAGCTGCCATCATGAAAGCTTGTTAAATTGCCTAAGTCAGATGTTTTATCCTAAAGAATCAAAAACATTGACTTAGGCAAAAAATAAAATGGCCTAAGTCACCCTCTTGACATAGGCCATTGTCCTATAGGGCATATAGAGCATGATCCTTTTCACTAGGGATTTGGGGGATTTTACCAGAGATGGCCAGCATTATCAAGAGATGACTTAGGCCAAAAACTCATTTTCGTCAAAAAGTGACTTAGGCCATTATTTTAATAGGTTGACGACATGGAACTTTACTCTTTGAGCATTTTAATTTAATATATGACCAGCAGGGGGCATACCTTACTCTTAGTCCTGATAAAATGTTAAAATACAGGTTGATACGAATGTCCAGATTTAATGTTGGTGCTATGGTCAAAAGAAAATAATACACATTTATAATATTCATAATATTCATTCATTTAAAATATTCAACTGTCTGTGATTTGTTTCCTGCCGTGGAGTCTTGAGCCGTTTGCAGTGGAATCACATCAGTCCCAGCCTTTTCATATGGTCAGTAAGCCATTTTAAGTCTGTCACATTGCTAAATCAGAATAAAAACAGTCAGAAAAGAAGCCACAAAATTAATTCTGGTTGATATTATATTATATCATTTACCTTTTTTTTTTATTTGAACTGTATATATACATTTTGTATATCTTGCTTTCTATTTATGTTATACAGAGTGTTTTGTTGTTGTTGTTTTTTTGCTGTTGTTTTTGCGGACCCATTGCTGCTGGGACAAAAATAATTTCCCAGTCTGCAATCAATAAAGTAATTCTATTCTATTGTATTCTATTCTATATTAAGTGTATAATAGGCTACTCAGGAACAATCCAGGTTACTTGTTGGTGCGATCATTGTGGAGCATCTGTAATGCACAGTTGAAAACATTCATGTCCCTCATTTTCTGCATGACTATTTCCAGGTAGACATAAATTATGTGTGTGGTTCTAGAAAGAAACACTAGAATGGCCGGAATCCCAACACTATCATCATCGCACATAGTAAACCCTAATTATTGCATTTTACACATGATTTTAATAGAGAAATCTCAGAACAAGAAAATCAAAATTAAAAGTAACTTCTTTAATTATGAAACAATTTATTTTAATACTTAATAACATATATTGAAAAATAATAATAATCGAAAAAGCTGGAAACGAGCTGATCTAATAGGCTACAAAAAAAAAGAGCCGTTTTGATCAATGGTCGCAGATTACCTCCGCTCTCCTCACAGCTACCACACACGGGCTTGTAGCATTTCAAGTGTCCGATGTTTGGTTCTGTTTGCAGCTCTTTTGGACCGGCACTGCCTCCGTGTCCGTGTCTGTTGCTGCTGCGGTGGTTGCTTCTGCTGCTGCCCAGCTTGTGCCGACTGCCGTGGCCGCTTTCCCCTCCGGACTTTCCTCCGGGCTCTCCTGCTGCTGGTGCTCCTTAAATAAGATGCGGGCACTGATCCCAGCCAGGTCGAGGGTGTTATAGAAGACCGCAACTGGCCATCTTCCTCCGCCTTTGGACGTCCACGCCGTACTTGGTGTTGTTGTAGTACATCACAGACACTCATTTTGCCTTTGCCCCACTAAAGGTGCCCACACCTGTGTGCAGGTGCTCAGGATGCAGACATTCTTCCTCAGCTTTCCCTGGTACACAGTCAGAGTCACATCATTTCTGCGAAATGATGTGCGGCCAATATGACCGCTTATGGCCGGAATAGGTATAACATATCATATTTTCTTTGTCTTTTGTGTAATTTATATAAAAACTATTAAAAGTTAAAATTCAGACACTTTTAGGAAAAGTCATGTAAGGGCAGTATTGCATTTTTTCATTCAACAAAGTTATTGCACATATACATTTGAAAACGGTCAAAATTACGGTCTTGGCCGATCTATGTTACAAAAAAATGCGTATCTTGTGTTTACTTAAATGTTATGTGTTTTAAACAACGGAGTGTCTATTTACACGGAGGTGAAAATTAGCCTTTGCCCCCCGGATGTGAAGACACCTTGCACTATCCCACCTTCAGCTTGAGGATGCCCCACAGGTGCACAGGTGAGTTTAGGGCTGGATACATACTTGGCCAGTCCCTCACCTTCACCTTCAGCTTCCTCAGCAAGGCAGATGTCATCTAGGTGGAGGAGCACAAGGTGTCTTCACATCCATCTGCTCCATGATGTCATCATGGAGGAGTGGGAGAGGATTCCTGAAGCAACCTGTGAGCTCTGGTGAATTCCATGCCCCAAAAGGGTTAAGGCAGTGCTAGATAATAATGGTTGGCACACAAAATATTGACACTTTAGGCACAATTTGGACATGTTCACTGTGGGGTGTACTCACTTATGTTGCCAGCTGTTTAGATGTTAATGGCTGTGTTTTGAGTAATTTTCAGAGGAAAGTAAATCTATACTACTATACAAGCTGTACACTGACTACTTTAAGTTATATCAAAGTGTCATTTCTATAGTGTTGTCCCATGAGAAGATATAAGGAAATATTTGCAAAAATGGGAGGGGTGTACTCACTTATGTAAGATACTGTATATATATATATATATATATATATATATATATATATATATATATATATATATATATATATATATATATGTAGTTATATTGTTGGCTTTTGATATTGAGTAGCCTGAGTAAAACTGCCAGTGAAGAAAAACAAACTGATCGATTTTTGTCATTTATTTTTGCAGAATCTTTTGACACAGTACAGTAGTCTCTGTATTTATCATATTCAAAGGAATTCATATGTCCAATCAAGATATTTTACATATTCTTAATTATTTTATATATGTTGTATTATTTGTATGAATATCTATTTTGCCGATTGTCTGCTTGTTCATAAACTAAAATAAAGATTTCTAAATTGAAAAAAACAAAACAAGAAACAGGCTTGATTCAGAGCGATAGATAAGAACAGAGTGGCAACAGCCTTTGATGTCGCTGCCAGAGCTGTCACGTGGTTCATGTAAGCTTCAATAGTTCCAAACACAGCCTCCGCTGTCATGTTCTTCTATGGGACAGACAACAGTGAGCTCGCTTTTGAACGGTAAATATTAAAATAAACCGCACACAGGTACATTTACAACTCTTACTGAATTACTATGTATACATCAGTGTCAGTTACGTGTATTGAGTGGCTGGATGACGACTACAAGTGTAATTAGACAAGTTTTTCTGTGTGTTTTTTTGCGGGGGGAGGGAAAGCTTTGTGTTAGCTTCATGGACTGCAGATACATTAGCATCTAAACTGTAATCTGGTGCAATGCATTTCTTATGTAGCTACATGAGATTAATGTAGGCTATCTGTGAATACTCCCTGACACTGGACAATGATGATAAATGATGGGTTTCAGTTAAGCATTTTATGTATTTAAACGATGAATGTGACAATAAGAGCAATTGTGTGTCTGTGAGAACAAGAAAAACTTAAGACAATATATGAAGGTTCGTAGATCACAGGTACCATATTCCAGCATCAGGACAGAACAAAGGTGGAGTTATGAAATGGTCAAAATAAAAAGCCATATGAGATTTACTGCAGGCACAACTATGTACACAACTCAAGTGCCGATTCCACTGCCTGACATCAGGTTGTCATTATACAAGAGACTTGAGACAATCTCTCAATATGGCGGAGCAGAAGAACTTCCAGTTCAAGCATGGAGCAACACACACTCAGGACAATCCATTCTCAGCATATTCTGCCATTACAAAAATATTGTTCACTTTCCATCCCAGATCTCTCGACTTCTGTAGTAAGATGCTGCAGATGTTTAATCAGTCTGTGGTGGCAAGTGTGTTGTTTTATGCTGCAGTCTGCTGGGGAGGAAGCATCAGACACAAAGATGCAAGGCGGCTGGACAAACTAATCCAGAGCTGGCTCTGTGATTGGAGTCAGGTTGGACACACTGGAGGAGGTGGTGGAGAGATGTACACTGAAGATGTTTGAGGCCATCATGAACAAGCCAGATCATCCACTCCGCAACACCTTGATGGACCAAAAAACAGCGGTGGACGGCTCCTCTCTCTTCGATGCAGGACAGAGATACAGAAGATCCTACATACCTACAGCCATCAGGGTTTTTATTTCTTTTGCAAATAATAAATGAGCTGACAGACTATTGAATAAAGTTATTCTCATTTTTATTATTCTCTAATCTGCCATTCACATCTTTAGTGAAGGACCCAAAGATGGTCTGAGATGCCTGATTGAGGAATAGCAACAGTCAGCATTATAACAGCCCTGAGAGGTATTCCAGAGGTTCAACAAACTGTCAGTCTAACAATGAACTCTGAATATGGGAACATTCTTATCAACCTGTATTTTAACATTTTATCAGGACTAAGAGTAAGGTATGCCCCCTGCTGGCTTACATAAATGGTTTAACCCAACAGCTCAGGAGCCGATGGGGACTCAAGACTCTCACCCGTTTCAAACTGGACAAGTGGCCAAAGGGCTCACAATCACGTGAAATTAACAACACGTTGTTTACAACACGTAAACAACACGTAGACAACACGTTAACAACGCGTGAAAAATTGACGTGTTGTCTACGTGTTGTTTACGTGTTGTCTACGTGTTGTTTACGTGTTGGAATTCACGTGTTAGTGACCTCGTTGGCGTTCCATAGCTGTGAAGCAACAGTCGTGTGACGGACGTAACACGTAGCATCGTTATGCTAACTAGGTAGTAGTGTATATATATATATATTTTTTTTTACACATTATCTATCTATCTATCTTTTTATTTTATTTCCTTGTTCAGGCACTATTTGTAACACTTCTACAACATCATTTGTTAGTGTTACGCCCCGGTCTAGGGGTGTGGGTGCGTAACATAGGATACACAGGAACACGAGAATAAATGTACAGGTGAGCAATTTATTGCTACACATTCCAAAAAAAAACCACATGGTATAATATGGCACACGAGTCAGGGTGAACCCAGGCCAAAACAACAAACAAAAAGCAACCTGTCTACCGACCGGTGAAGAAACTAATTCCTAACGAAAACAAAAGAAACAAAAATACAATACTAGGCCTAACTCCCTAGGCTAAAAAAAACAGGAGAAAACAGGTACAACAGACATAGCAGCTCACCCCTACGCTCCGTGCAAACAATAATATGTGATAGTGACTATTTACAATACATACACAAACGACTCAGTCGGCCCTAGGGCACTGGTCTGAACAAAAAGTACAGTATTTAGCAAGACAAGCTAAAAGAACACACGATAGTCACACAGTAAAGCACTTATCAATCACAAAAACCAAAGAACGATGCGCTGCTGCCATGTACGAGAGAGGAGGTGGCTTCCGTGTGGCCGGCATTATGAAGGCCAAGCCCCTTGCTCAGCCAATCCAGCCGTAGCGACGTCACGATCGTTCAGCAAATCACCAGGGGTCCGTTTCACAAAGCAGGTTTAGTGAAAACTCAGTCTGTTTCAAAAAGGGAGGTAACTCAAACCAGACTCCACCTTGTGGCAAGAACAGGCAACAACACACAGCACCCCAACTGCTGTGGAAATAGTATAAGTAGGTATAATAAATAATATAACAATTTCATGAGACAATTTCTTCCCCTTGATATAAAGCTGCAAGTATCCTATTATTATAGGCTAACAAATGATCTGTTATAGAAGTGTTAAAAATAGTGCCTGAAAAAGGAAAGAAAATATATATACATATGTATATATACATATATATATATATATATCCATATAATGTTTGTTAATGCAGTAACTGACAGGAAGTGCACAGGGACCAAAGCTGTTGCCCTAGCAACTGAGCATCAGTGAAACAGTCAGTATATTATATATATATATACATATATACAGTGTATGTGTAGCGTTTGTAACGCGCTGTGCACGCGTACTGATAAGTCGTGTGAGCGCGTCCCCTCATAGTCATGTGAGTGGAGCGAACAACGCGTGCGCGTCACGTAGCGGGTGTGTGTGTAACACTCGTGTCTCCATAGTAAACCTATGTAAAATGAAGGCGTGCGCTCACGCGGTTTGATCAGATCTGACGTGTCCTAAGTAGGCTCAAGTGACGCGCTGTAGTGTGAGCGGGTGAAACGTTTGACCCCTCATACAACACGTTAACAAGACGTGAAAAATTGACGCATTGTCTACGTGTTGTCTACGTGTTGTTTACGTGTTGGAATTCACGCACTTTCTAATAACCACACGTCTAGGCGTGTACAGGCATTGCACGAGAATTGCATGTGTAACAGGTACATGGTGAATGCATGCGCAATGCACGCAAAACAAGTACACGGTGATGGCTGCATAGGTAATATACACGTATCAAGTACGCGGTGAATGCAGTGTGTGCATGTTCGCTGATACATTTCACCCCTCATACACACACACGCGCGCGCACACACACACACACACACACACACACACACGTGTGCACACACACACAGGTGAGCACACTAGAGCGCGGCTTGGGCTGCATTTCCCTGACCGAAACCGACCCAAGTCCAAGACAATTATAACCACGCATGGTGTACCACGCAGATTTGTCTGGGGTCCCGTCTAACTGATGACTTCACACATTATGATTGGCTTTATGGCAGTCACAAATCCTGATTGGTTTTAGCCATGGTTGTGGCTGGAAGTTTGAGGAAATGGTTGTAGAGAGTTTGAGGAGAGAAATAAAAATAATAAATTGAAAGTTTTCTCTTCAGCTGTATGCTGAATAAAGTATTAAAACATTAACCTGACAAGCGGCAAACATTAGCGAGATCGGCTCGGTTCGGATTAGCCTTCTTTTAAGTTAGCATTAAGCCAACAGCTAGCGGCTGATAATAAAAAGAAGAGAAATGCATAAGAAACATAATGAAGTTACTGTTAGATCGGCTCGGGGTCGGAGGGCATTTCACAAATCAATGTACAATGTTTCACAAATCCAGGGTTAGTGTATCATACACTGTATTTATGTGTAGGCTATCTGTTAGGGCTGTCACTTTTTATTCGAATTTCGAACATTCGTTCGATGGAGGGGTGAAAAGTTCATATTCGAGCTGTAATTACCTGTTCGAAATGCAAGCTGCAGTCTCTATAGGCGCATCAGACCGTTTGATGTAGTTCGCCGTGTGATCCAACAGAGGGCGCTCAAAGAATTCACTATCATCTTGACCTATTGCATGCCCTATTGACCTATCACTAAACTAAGCTGATGTTAATGTGCTGTTTTGCACTGAAAATGGAGGACAATAGCGAGCAAAGCCGTCCTGAGCGGACAATCACGACACCAAAACATCTCAGAAGCAGCGTGTGGAAGTATTTTGGGTTCTACGCCGTGGATGGCAAAGTTACGAACAAAGATAAGGCTGTTTGTCGACTTTGTAACCCCCAATTTCCACCAGATGCGTGTTGGTTGCGTCTCCGCTCCGGCACGGCAACGGAGCCGATTAGATTCAATTCTAGTCAATGTGTGTGTTTCCACCGGCTCCGGCAGTGCTGCGTTCCGGCTCCGTCTCAGCTCCGGCACTCCGGAGGCCTCCGCAACAGATACGCAGCACTTCTATTTTTCACGGCGAATCATATTTCCCTGCACTACACCTTGAAAACTACATAATGGGCAGAAGCAGGCCTGAAGTCAACAGGTCAGAGGTTTTCAGACGTCATTTCACCCCGTTGACACCGCGGACGAGGAGATATCCATCATGGCAGTGCACCAAGATGGACCGCAACGGACACGCATCCGTCCGTCAACACCCACCGGCTGCGTTTGCTGTGCGGAGCGGTGCAGCTCCGCCGGAAGACATCTCGGTGCACTGCCATGATGGACATCTCCTCGTCCACATGTCGCGTCATCAGAAGTCGCGGGATCCCGAACAAATCTGGCAGCCTGGACACATTCGTTACCTACAACGGCACTAATGGAGCGGAGTCTGTGTTGCGTTCAGGCGTTGTCATATAAATAACAAATTCCAGCACTTGAATAGGCCATAGCACAACACAGCAGCAGGTCAAGTGGGCCGAACCCGAGCAAATTGCCGTCAAATAATGTGAAACAGATATAATTTAAAAAACAACAACGAAAAAACAAAACCTGATATGAAAATTTTGTTTGCCGCTTACCTTGCAAAGCTCAACGGATGACCAGTTCAGATGCATCCCTATGTGTTCACTAACATTACAGTTTCAATAGCTGGCAAACAGGACACTGAGCTGATCGGTACGGTACTGTGCCTCTCTGTGTCTGACTCATCTTCTGAACCCTGGCACTGTGTGCGTGCGGTCCGCGACGTTCACGACATTCATGCAGGAACAGCTTTTGAACTTAAATCAAATAGATAAGAGCACATGAAAACTAGCTAAATCGAGCGAAAAAGTAAAACAATGTTATGTCCCTGCTTGCCTGAGTAACATAGCAGACATTGCCACTATATAGGTTACTAAGTTACTTGTTAGTGTCTAAAAACTGAAATGAGGCTTCATACAGCCACCACCCACCAACTCTGACGTGTAAACTGAATAAAATTTCTTCTCAACTTTATCACGATAAGTGCACACATGTCTATGTTACAGCATGAACATTATTTCACATGAATCTATTAGATCTACTGAAAAAAAAAAAATATACAGAAAACTTAACCAGAAAAGGATTTGCACCCGCCATGCCAATCCTGTGGTCTTAAAGCAGAGGCAGAAAATGGTGGACGATTCCTGCTTGGCAAGGTCAGACGTTGTGGTCTCCTGCGCATGCTTCCTGATTTAAACTTGTTCATATTGGGTTGAAGGGTGGCACAGGGAGCCCAATTAATTAATTTTAGGTTACATTTGTTAAACATATTTGGGTTTTGATGGATTTAATATATTTTCATTAGGCAAACAATATTTTAATGTGTCATCTCTAAGAGGAGCTTGAATCAATTTTTTGAGTGTACATAATTCTTGTTATCAACCAACAACCAGTAATTTCCTCTGTTAATTCCATTAATGCCATTGATGTTGATCTATTTGCTCTAAACCCATACTGACTGTCTGAGAGTAAATTATACTTTTCAATAAAATGATCCAACCTCCTATTAAACAGTTTTTCTAACATTTTAGAGAACTGGCAGAATAATGATATAGGTCTCTAGTTGGTGAATGTTGTTTGTCCCCGACTTTATATAATGGATTAACTTTCATTTTTTTGTGTAAATGTACCTGTTGAGAATGATAGGTTACAGATGTATGTTAATGGATTTGCAATTCTGTCAGTGACTTTCTTGATTAATGTCATATCAATTCTGTTCCAATCAGTAGATGTTTCATTCTTACATTTGTTTACTATATCTATGATTTCTTGTCCACAGCATAGATGGAGATTGAGCTTGGATTTCTTTCTATGTAGTTTTCAACAACCTACCTGTTTTTTGAATGCTTGTCCCTGATTGTTTTCAGCCAACTTTGGTCCAACATTGACAAAAAAAAAATCATTAAACCCGACCTGTCCAGGGTGTACCCTGCCTCTCGCCCAATGTCAGCAGGATAGTCTCCAGCCCTGCAACCCCCAACAGGATAAGTGGTTATGGAAAATGAATGAATGAATCCTTCTTGCATTACCTCATAATAGTAGTTTGTTTATTTTTGTATTTCTTGTATTTTTGGTCAGCCTCTTTGGTTCTATATTTTATAAATTGTCTATATAGAGTATTTTTCTTTCTGCAGGCATTTAGCGATCCCTTTGTGACCCATGGCCTGTTTGTAAGACTTTGCGCCATATTATATTACTTTATTGGACAATTTTTGTCATATAGTGATTTAATTTTTTTTTTTTTTAAAAAAAAGATTCATAAGCTATGTCAATATCTTTCTCTTCATAAAGGCTTTCCCAGTTTTGTGCTTGCAAATCCACTCCAAATTTGATTTTATGTTTCTCTTTCTTTTTTCCACAATCACAGTCATAAATCACACAAACAGGCAAATGATCACTGATATCATTTATCATCAATCCACTCGTTAAGCTGTTTTCCATATAATTAGCGAATATTTTATCAATTAAGAGTGGCACAGTGTGTTGTTAGGTTTGGTGATCAGTGGATAAACTCATACTGTACACTGTAATAGAATTTGTATTCTTCTAACTCAAAGCCTTCTCCCTTCTCAGAGTTAAGCCAGGTTTCGGATATAGCTTTGACCTTAAATCGTTTTCTGAATTGATGGAAATACTCTTTTATGTTATGGTAATTAGCATATAAACTTCTGCTATTAAAGTGAATACTTGATATACCTTGCTCGGATGTACGTTGCTGTTATATTGTCTCTATGTATATTGTTCATCGTTGTAGTAGCAACATGTATTATTTAGATGTTGATGGTAATTCCTTTGTTTTTAAAGAAAGAAGGCCGTCACCTGATGCTCAAGGGACTCCAAGTCAGACTCGGTGGGTTCCCTGCTGTTTTTCAACGGTGTCACCACCCTGGCATAGGAGCACCTTAGTCTCCAGCCTGCTATGATCACGTTGTTAACGCGGGTGTACTGCTCTAACCTGCTACGCTAGCCACTTTGCTAGCGGCTAGCTTACCAGTATTTGTCTTTCAGTCCGTTTTCCTTGCTCTATGTTGCTGTCCAAGCAGTTGTCAATGCCAGATTTCTCAATATGTGTTGTCCAATCTCCGCAACCCAGAAACATTATGTTTCCAGGTTGTTAGCCGTGTCTGTCGACTGTCTGTCGACTGTCCGTCCCATCCTTGCGAACACGATATCTTAAGAACACCCCGAGGGAATTTCTTTAAATTTGACACAAACGTCCACTGGACTACAGAATAAACTGATTCAAATTTTGTGGTCAAAGGTTAAGGTCAATGTGATCTCACAAAATATGTTTTGATATGCTAATTGTGACAAAATGTGACACATAATATTATGATAAAATGATGTAGTGATGCCATTTTATACCAAAAAGGTCAAAGGTCAGCTTTACTGTTACATCATAATGTTCTACATAAAACATTTAACTGGCGATTATTCAACGCCATATCTCAGGACCATATATTTGGTCAGATACCTAATTGGTGGCACTCATCTCGGATGTTCACCTTGAAATTGTGCTGATTTTATAGCTCTTCTGTGTGTGAGAGGGTGGGGAGCGTTCAGTGGGTTTTAAGAGCTTTTAACTGAAAACAGTTGCCTGCTGCAGTGAAAGGGCACTGATGACAGTGGTGAGGCTGGACCCGATCATTAAATCATCAATCAAAAACTATGATAATACTGATTTAACAATTATGAATGTAATAATAAGTTTACATATGTGGTTCAACATTATTATTTAACATATCCTGCAAGTTTTGTCATGACTGGACAAACAACTTCTGATTTATAGTTTAATTTGTTTTATGCCACGCCCATTTTTTTGCATATGTGGCACCCCCTTGTGTTCAATTTGGATGAAACTTGCAAGGTATGTTGTTAATATTTCTGTAGACATTTTCTGTTGGTTTTGTGATTATTTGTAAAAGGGTTATGGAGTTAGGTTTATTTATGTGCTGAGCCACACCTTCTCTAAAGCTGACCTGTATTTATACTGCTCCCGTCAGAGTTATTGAGGTCATATTTCTTGGGCAGCATTATGCACACAACTTCCAATCTTGGAGACCATTTCATGGGTCTATGATGTACCATCTCACAGGAATTTGCTAAAAACAGTTGTGAGTGGGGCGTCGGTGGCTTAGTGGATAGAGCAGACGCCCCATATACAAGACTGTTGCCGCAGCGGCCCGAGTTCAACTCCAGCTTGTGGCCCTTTGCTGCATGTCACTCCCACTCTCTCGCCCCCTTTCATGCTTGACTGTCCTATCGATTAAAGGCGAAATGCCCCCAAAAATATCTTTAAAAAAACAACAAACCAAAACAGTTGTGAGGAAAAAATGATAATAAATCGGCACAAAAAGAATAGGGTTTTAGCCCCTTGTCCTGGAACCTCTAAAAAACAATAGGTCTCCAGCAGCAGGTCACTGCTTTGATCCCTAATAATAATAATAATAATAATAATAATAATAATAATAATAATGATAAATGTTGTGAGAGTAACTTGCCCCTGTACTGCCTTTGCTGTCACTCTAGGTCCAAACTGCTTTGCTGGGAACAGGGTGATTCCAGCGGGGGAGCGTGTCAACATTGACGAGCAGACAGTATGCTACTGCACCTACCGGGATGGGACGTGGCACACCCATCCCCAGGCCACCTGTGAACGGCGCCCCCAGCCCAGCCCAACACCCAGCACCCACACCAAGCCCCCTGATGACAAGGATTTTAGCGGGAGAGCAGGGAGGCCGTTTATTCCCAGACTAGATGTGATACCATGAAGTGGAGTGTAAAATAACAATTTCATAGAGACAAAGCCAGTCAGCTGGTACAAATAAACTACTAACTAAAAGTGACAAAGCCAGTCAGCTGGTACAAATAAACTACTAACTAAAAGTTGTATGTATTAGTATCAGAATATCTAAATTTATATATATAATTGCCTGAAGAAATGTGGGATAATCTGCAGGGTTGTTGGTGTTGGAGGTGAAATTAGCAACATCCTAAGAAAAAAAAGACTTTCTATTTTTTCCAATTTCATATTCTCACATTTTCCATTTTAATTCACTTATTCAATTGTTATTTAAATACAGTGGCAGATTTACCATCAGTATTCTGAATCATTTTTTAAATAATTGCTCTTTGATTTCAGTAGATAAAAGTAGGGTTCTCATTTCCATCAATTTTGCCACCATAGACCGTCTACTATGACATTTTGACATGTCATAGTAGGAAAATCACTGGTGTAATTTTAAAGTGAAATTTTGTTCATAGCTTTAGTTAGTATTGTTGAGTCGAGCTGATTGATGTCTAATTGCGGGGCTAATATGAAAGTCTTTCTGACATTAGGTTCACTACCGATATAGTTCCAATGGCTTCTTGTTTAAGTATGCTGATGACATGGCCATAGTTGGTGTTTTACAGAAAACACATTTAATCAATCAATTTCAATCAATCAATTTTATTTATAAAGGCCAATATCACAAATCACAATTTGCCTCAGAGGGCTTTACAGCATACTACATCCCTCTATCCATTGGACCCTCGCAACAGATAAAGAAAAACTCCCCAAAAAACCCATCAGGTAAAGCTGCCTATCTGGCCAACACTAAGGCATGGTGTCGCAGAAGTGAGGTAGAAATTAATGTGGCCAAGATTAAAGTATTAATTATTTGCATAAAACAAGGTCTGAACACAGAGGCAGTTGTCTTGATGGCCAACATGTTGAAACTGTAGAAAACTTTAAATACCTTGGTACACTTCAGGTGAGCTTCCCTGGAAATACTACAGACAGCAGATTTGAGAACTAGTATACACAACTAAGGTTGAGTGTTTCAACTTTTTACCTTTCTGCCTAGTATGGTCACCAGAACTGCACATCTAAGAATAAACTCTTTAGGTTTGTGTCAATGGCAGGAAAAATAGCTGCCGAGCCACAAAAGCCCTTGACCCAATTATTTACAAAAAAAAAAGAGGATTAAAGTAGGTAGTATCTTAGCAGTTAGCTCTCATCCTCTCTTCAGCCAGTTTAAGCTCGAGAGCTCCAGGAGTCGCTATAGAGTCCCTTTGGCAACTAAAAATGTAGTCAAGACGTTCTTTATCTCAATTGACATCAACATTCTTCAATCAACAAGTGACTGATGAATTTTAAACCACAGACAGACACTGACATGAACTCATTTAATATATAAAGTAATGTCCTTGTCTATATGTCTGTTTTACTTATTGCTTGCCTTTTTTTTTTCATAAGTTTGTCACTTGTGTCTGGTGGGCTGAAGACAGAATTTCCACCTTGACGTATGATGAAGATGTATTCTATTCTACTACATGAAAAAAAAAAGTTTCAAGCAATTTAAGTTACCGTTAAGTTTGCCCCAATTTGCAGTTGGACATTGACACACCCACAAAACCTATAACAAGAGCTCTTGTGCTGCATGTAAATTATTAAATACTTCTCAGTCTATTATGAACATATTTTCAGCCAGCAGATGTGTCAAAATGTGACTTTTTTCACAGGCTGTGTCAAATTATGGACATAGCTTCCAT